>JAGVVM010010754.1:0-17290 GCA_019149425.1 Psidium friedrichsthalianum
AACATCGGTCAAACACCCGTCACCAAGCCTTGTGGGTCGGGAATACAACAAAACGGACCGGAATGGACATCGGTCATCCTCCAGTCTTCAAAGCATCGGGTCGAAAACCAAATGAAAATAATGAACTATCCAATCGAACATGCACAATCACCAATGAGTTAAGACAATTCAAATGCTCAAAGAAAGTTTAACCACGTGCTGATTAAAACTTCATTGAGACCATTTTTACATTTTCCAATGCATTAACACAAAAAATACGAATTAAATCATACTGTCCATGAACATGCTTAGGGAGAAAGCAGTAACCATAAAATACAAAAGAAATAATGAAATGTATGCAAAATTTCTGAGATTTTTTATGTGGATGGGAAAATGTGTCGTTGACAACTTTCATGTTTTCCATTCTTATTGAAGAGACACTCATTTTCGTGTAGAAAATGGTCTTTCATGAGGGCTCAGCAGCAAACAAACAAATTTCACTAAACAGACATACTTCAAGATTAAGCTCAAATGGACACTCAAATCTCAAAATTAATGCACCAAACTTTCCAGTCTATTAAACAAGACCCCAATGAACAACTTTCATTTTTTATGAAATTTCAAAAGAAGACTCTAAACATGAGATAACTACGAATCAATATGACCACGCACAGAAAAACACTCAGACTCAAGGACACCAACAGAATTGCATGATTTCATTAAATGCATTAAAAATATGAAACGTGCATGAATATTTTTGTATTTTTTATATGTTATGCACCAGGATGTTATGAACAAATGTCATGAAGAGGTCTTTATGAAACGAGGTCTAGAATAACCCATGGAAAATCATTTAGCGTGAAAGGTCAGATCAGAAAAATTCCATCTCAGGTTCTAATCACTATATTTCCAGATTCTGCTCTCAATTTCGGGACCTTTTTGACATAGCAAACGACGTCCATTTTCGCTCCATAATATATCAAATCGAAGATCTCAAAGTCGTCTACAAAAGTCCAGAATATAAGTTTCCAAGATCTCGTCATCTAGGCATAAAAAATGCGGTTGCAAGACCACTGGGTATGCTGATCCGAAAATAAAAACTTGTGGACTTGCACCTCAACGTCAACCACCATCAATAAGCAATACAAGTTCAGCATATTTATGACATATACATCGGTTTGCAGCAGCAAATGATCACTGGTCACCCCCAATCTCCTCTCATTTAGGCTCAAATAATCATCCACTCACAATCCTTGCCATACATACGACTACAAGGTTTGAGAAAACTACCTCTCGTGACGTGGTGAGTTGCGTTGATAATGAACCCGGGACGGTGGCACGACGAAGGGAGAAATGTTTCGGCCTCCTCCTCCCTTGCTCTCCGTGGTCGCTCTTCGTTTTTTTTTTAAGATCACTCTATTTTTTTCTCAAAATCTCAATCCTTCCATATTTTTTCTCTCTTCCTCCCCCCTCTTGGGTCACTTCTTCAAAATTTGCTCAAGACCACCAACTTATAGGCCTCCTCCCTTCTTTCTTTCTTCCTTTTTATTTATTTATTTAGTGGAAGACATCTTTTTTTTTTTTCTAATTTTTCCACTAACTTCTCTTTTATTCTTTTATTCTTTCTTTTTCTCTTAATGGAAGACATCTTTTTCTTTTCTAATTTTTCCACTAACTTCTCTTTTCTTCTTTTTTTTCTTTTTTTTCTTTCTTTTTCTCTTAATGGAAAACATCTTTTTTTTGTGGTGGAGGACCATCCATTTTTTTTTATTTAGTGGAAGACATCTTTTCTTTTTCTAATTTTTCCACTAACTTCTCTTTTCTTCTTTTTCTTTCTTTTATTTCTTTTTCTCTTAATGGAAAACATCTTTTTTTTGTGGTGGAGGACCATCCATTTTTTATTTAGTGGAAGACATCTTTTCTTTTTCTAATTTCTCCACTAACTTCTCTTTTATTTATTTACAAAATGATCCCTCAATTTTTAGATATTCGCATTCTAGTCCTTGAAATCTTGAGTATTTGCAATTGAGTCCATGAGATTTTGAGCATTTGCAATTGGGTCCCTGAGATTTTGAGCATTTGCAATTGGGTCCCTGAGATTTTGAGCATTTGCAATTGAGTCCCTGAGATTTTGAGCATTTGCGATCGGGTCCCTGAGATTTTGAGTATCCGCAATTCAGTCCCTGAAGAAATTTTCACAAAATGTTCGGCGCATTTTCCCATGTCTAGTCCAATCACCTATCAAATTTCAGCTCAAATCCACCGCCGTTAGCCTTAATGCAATGCAGAAAAATTAAACATGGAATGCATGAAAAATTATTTTTGGCGAGAATCAATTCTCATTTTTATGCAAAATAAAAAAAAATCAAAAATCAAAATTTAGGTGTCAACAAATAATAATCACCACTCGCATAGCTGACATTGCTGCTGTCTCATCCAACCCATCCAAAGTTTATACCCGTGAGCCCTTATCTCCTGAAGAATCATGGTCCTTATTCTGCAAGAAAGCCTTCCGTGGGGAGCCCTGTCCTCCTCACCTAGAACACCTTTCTCGACAGATTTTGAGAAAAATGTGAGGGTTTGCCACTGGCCATAGTGGCAATTGGTGGTCTTCTCCTTGAAAAGATGTCCAGGAATGGGAGATGATTACTTACAGTCTTTCCGCAGAACTAGAAGGCAACAACAGGATGCAAATTTTCAGGAAAATCCTCAGCTTGAGCTACAATGATTTGAATTACAACTTGAAAAGCTGCTTTTTGTACTTGGGAGTATTTCCAGAGGATCAAGTGATCCACTGTAGGAGACTCGTCCGTCTATGGATTGCAGAAGGATTTGTTGAGGAAAGCCAAGGGATGACACAGGAGGTGGTTGCTCAAAGATACCTGAAGGAGCTTATAAACAGAGGTCTGGTGCAAATTGCAGACACAATTTCAGGTGGAAAGCTAAGACTTTGTAGGGTACATGACCTAATTCGTGAAAGTATCCGTTCTAAGTAAAGGGATGAAAACTTTGTTTCATTCGCATCTGAGCAGAGAAAAGAATTGCATGAAAGAGCGCGGCGTCTGTCAGTCCAATCCAACTGCTACGATGCACTGAACCAATTAAATCTCCCCAGCCTGCGCTCTTTGCTTGTTTTTGAGTTAGGAACATCGTCTAGGTCAGATGAGCAATTCGTCCCAACTAGCTCTAAGCTGCTGAGGGTGTTAGATCTGACAGGTTCATCCCTTCACAAGTTCCCCCGACAAATAGCAGCTCAGTTCCACTTGAAGTATCTAAGTTTGAGAGGGACCAACGTGAGCATCATTCCCAAGTCAATTGGGAATCTCCAAAATCTGGAGACTCTGGATCTTAAGCAGACATTGGTATCTGAGCTGCCTGTGGAGATAACCAAGCTCAAGAAACTACAGTATCTGTTGGTGTGCCGTCTTGCAGAGTTCACAATTCATCTACCCTTTGGTGCCAAAAAGGGATTTTCAGCTCCCCAGGGCATTGGAGTGCTAAAATTACTGCAGAGACTGAGCTATGTGAAAGCTGGAGGTGGTCGGAGCAAGAATACACTGCAAGAGCTAGGAGAGTTAAGTCAACTAAGGAGGCTGGGTGTAAGGGACCTGAAGAAAGATGATGCAGAGGAACTATGCCACTCCCTTGAGAAGATGACTAACCTTCGATCACTAGATGTGGCAGGAGAAAGTGAGTCCGAAGTTATTGATTTGGATTTCCTATCTTCACCTCCCCCGCTCCTTCGGGGTCTATCTATCGAAGGATGTCTAAAGAAGCTGCCTCATTGGCTTCCTCAGCTGAACAATCTGACCATATTGCTTTTGCGATGGACCAGAATGAAATCGAGCCCCCTAATTGCTCTCAAGAATTTGCCCAATCTCGTGGAGCTTGAACTGACTAATGCCTTCGATGGGGAAACATTGGTGTTTGGAGACGGGGGTTCCCAAAGCTAAAGAAATTGTACATCGCCGATCTGGACAATCTGAGATTTGTGTTGATGAATGGTCAAGCAATGCCTTGCCTTCAGCTTCTCTGCATTATCGGATGCAGGCAATTGGACTGGCAATCATTACTGGTTGTCATTCGCGGCCTCACGAACCTCAAGGAGCTCTCATTCTGGGAGATGCCAGAAGAATTTGCTCTTGCGTTCTATCCCGACAGCAGTAGCAGGATGGGGGAGGGTATTGTGCAAGAGTGCTATGAGGAGGTGATGGAACGTAACCCAGAAGTTTGCTTCTTCTGGCGGAAAGAGGATCATTGGGAGAAACATGATCTCAGCCCCAATTCCTATAATGTCATCCAGGGTAGGGTGATGAGCCGCGTTGAGGTTCTTCCTCAGGTTTCGTAGATCCGGAGTGATGTATTGGGGCCCTGCCAGTCCCCTTGATCTGTCATTGATCCTAGGAGAGAGGACCCTCGTCCCGCCAAAGAAGATCCTCCGGCGGGCGCTATCTTCTTGTTCTTCTTGATGTTGTCGTCGGTCTTTTCAGTGATCATTACATGTATTTCTTATTTTCCTGCATTTGTTGTATGAATTTAAATTTGTTTCAGCCTATATGGAGGCAAAAGAGTGATTTGACTTGAAAAAAAATGAGAAGAATCACAATTTTTCTCTTGAAAATCGACATGCAGGGCATGTGCAAACAGAAAAATAGACGGAGGACTGACAGATGTAATAAAATGGAAGTTCAGAAAAATTTTGACTAACAGTTAAAGTTTCGCCAGCTAACGTGCAGGGTTTTGCGTTATTTCCGCTAAACTCATAAGCTTAATATATGCTACATATTACTAATTAACTCTTCATTAATCGAAAATAATTTTTAACTCGTTTCTTCACATGGATTTCAATTACAACCTATCGATCATGCAAACTCATTTCGTGTTCTTTCAACTCATGCTTTATTTCACACGACATATATCATAGACCATGTTGGGCCCACTAGAAAGGAACTATTCATTCGTGAGAACCCCGACATTCAACTAGATTTGGCAACAGTTTTGTTAAAAAGGAATTATAATAGGACATTTATTGGATAATAGCTAACTCTTCTCAAAGTTTAAGTTATTAGATGAAATTGTCGTTTAGTCGCTTCTAGATCTAACCTGGGGCCATGTACGGAACCAACCCAATTGGAGGAGGTAGATCGTTTGTTAAATCGAATTTATTAGGAAAGAAATCCCACAACTCGTTATCTTAAATTTTTTAACGAATATAAGTCCAATTGAATATGTTAACGAGCTCGAATTTGAATTCTCTTTTGGCGATCTCTCCAAGTAAAGGTATCGAGCTTTCATTATGCACTCTCAGCATATTGTGTATGCCCGAAGTCGAAATATAGTCACATAATTTTTCCATCAACTAGGTCGAAGAGATATAAAACAAATGTATTTGGTTCCCAATTCAATCATTTATTCTGTCGCAAGTTTCCCTTTTTCTGTAACATCCCGAAATTCGGGTATTTATAAGATAAATAATATTGGATTTTAAGGTTTAAAGGTCAAACGATTCTCATGAATGTCATGGCTGTTGAGTTTGGACGTCGCCTCGAAAGGCGTGAAATTGGCATTGTGGATTTAGAGTGTTGAGAAGAAAGACAAAAATTGAATAATCCATCTTACTCCCGATTTGCTCTAGATGGTGTCGCTAGAGGGTAGAAATAATTGTAGTGTAGTTAGAAAATTTTCCAGCAGTCGTTTCGAGTCGTTTTCGGGACGCAGCTGAGTCAAAATAGCACCGCTAGAGCCCTAATCAGTCCCAAATTGGCACGAATTTTGAGGATTAACTAGTCAAACTTGCTCTCCAAGTTTTGACTACCTTTGATCATGTTGACCATGTTTGACCAAGTTTGACCAAGTTTTATGTCACTTTCATGAATAGTGTTCTAGATATTTTGATTATTTTATTAATTCCTTGAGAGATAAGAAAGTCCTTTTCTCTCTCTTCCTCTTCTTATTGTCGGCAGCCACTCTCTCTCTTCACTCCCTCTCCACCGCAGCTCACTTTCTCTCACTTTTCTCTCCCTCTCTCCCTCGGCTTCAAATCCCGACTTCCAGATTCAACTGGACGTCGACGGAAATCCGACCGTTGGATCGTCGTGATTTTCGGGTATGTT
The DNA here is from genome assembly GCA_019149425.1 of Psidium friedrichsthalianum. Lineage (NCBI taxonomy): Eukaryota > Viridiplantae > Streptophyta > Magnoliopsida > Myrtales > Myrtaceae > Psidium > Psidium friedrichsthalianum. The sequence goes on from JAGVVM010010754.1 coordinate 6,093, forward strand.
GTAGTTCTATCTCTTGTGGTTCTAACCCAATTGAATCACCTCGATCGGAGGTCGTTTGACCTTTCAAATATGCTTTCTCGTATCAGTCGACGAATCTGTCTTTTGCTGCTCGAATTTCGTATCTTGTTCATGTTGAAGTATCTTGACTCCAGCAGCCTCTAGGACTCATTTTTAGGTTCAAATATTGATTTTTTAGCATGTTTTCATTCTGGTCCAGCCTCTGCAAAGTTCGGTTCACCTTAGATCATCGCGATCTAACGTCGATTTCCAAATCCGTTTGCTGCCACTGGCTGTCCGCCTCTGTTCCAGCTTGTTTCCCTGGCTTGTTAGCCTTATTTAGGTCAGTTTTACTTCTAAATCTTGAGTAGGGCATTGGATTATTCATGGATTAGCTCTATGATGCGATTAGAGGTAGTTCGGTTCACAAATTTGTCTGGTTTAGAGATATTTGTGAAAATCGATTCTGTGGGTGTGCTGAATGCACTGTGTAGCCTCGAGAAATTGCTTTTCTTGATAGTTAGACCGACGTTTGGTAGGCTCGGGTGGCGTGTGTCGAAGTCGAGATAAGTTAGAATGCCAATTGGAGCAATTCCGACGGAATCGGAACAGATTAGGCAAAGTGATTGGCTTAGATATTATAATAAGACGTGACGATTGTGTTTTGAGCATGCATTCGTATGCACTTTATTTATTTGCTATGATATGATAGAATTGCATGCTTAGGGTTCGATCTGAGAGTATCTGGTATCCTGAGCGAGATTTAGAGGGCGAACTTGCTGAGCTGTTAGCTCACCCCTGTTTGGGGATCATCTTTTCAGATGTGTAGGTTTGGCATTGGATCGAACGATGGAGACGATGAAGACAATGGATGGTGCCAATAAGAAGAGGGCGAGTGTTGTTGGTCGTGCTTTTCCCTTGCTCAATTGTGGTCAGGGATATTGTATTGCTTCCGCTATTTGGATCGTTAGGTCGGCGACAGGTTCCTGGGATGTCGCGCGTTTATTATCGACCTTCGATCGTCGTGCAGATGTCGCGCGCTCGTGGAGGTTCGGGGCGTGACATTTTCCACTGTGTAATGTTCAGCAAATGAATTAAACCGCATGATAAGCAGGACAAATTCTTCATCAGCTTTAACTCCGAGTGGAGGAGACTACAATTTCTTTAGTTCATTCAATTATCATCCATCATTAGCACAAAGGCACTGATTATCAAATCCAAATCTTGCGGGAACTAATTTACCGTCTTAATTGAAGGCAAACCATGTTTCTGTAAAAGCAATAGAAGTAAATTCTCTACCTTCAATGCGCATGCGTTAATCTCTAGAAATATCATGGAAAAAATTCGAAAAGAGAAGGACCAGAAAAGTTCTTAAGCCACTTGTATCTATCTACTGTCTCAGATTCTGTATAAGCCAAAAGTTAATACAATAAGCACAGAAGATAGAGTTAACAACAGAGTTGCTGGAATTCTAGGGGAAGAAGAAGCTGCTGTCACTTGTTGGGACAAACTCATTGGGCTACTCAGCAACTGCAGAGTCGTATCAAAAATAAAGCTTGGTGGGTCATCGGAGTCATGTCCATTCGAGGAATCTTCAGTTCGTTGCATTAGACAAATGCAAAGCAAACTTGGTCATCTTTACCAAGAAAATTATTCGTATCATTGGCATAATTGATAGGCAACATTTATACGCAAATTTGACAGTGACAGTCTCTTAGTGCTTCTGAGACATACATGAACCTTTTCTTAGGTCAGATAGGGCAAGTCCACCATCTCCCCTCCACTCAGGATCCAACGTTGTCCTGCTCAAGAAAAACAGAGCAAGAGGAATACCATGAAACCAAATGGACGAAGAACATGATGGGCCAAAAGTTGGAAGCACTCACTCAAGGCCTCCTCTGCGGAAGTTCTCCTCGAAACTCCCTGCAAATCATCTTCCTCAACAACCCATTCGCCGCCGCCAACACCGTCCTAAGGCTCTCGCCAGTAACCACAGGTTCCCCCTCAGCACACCACCCGAAGACTTTCGAGGCCAACTCACCCCAGAATGGCGGCGACCCCATGATCATCACGTACAACGCCCCCCGGGCACTCCACATGTCTACCTTCTCCCCATACTCCCTCCCCATCAGCACCTCCGGCACCACGTAGTATGGCGTCCCCACAATGTCCTCCACGGACCCATCCTCGCATAGCTAGGCCCTAGAGCCAAAGTCCTCCAGCGTCAGGAAGCCCCTCAAATCGAACAGTGTGTTCTTCGGCTTCACGTCCTAGTGCACGACACTCAAGCGGTGGTAGTGTGCAAGGGCATGGAGGAGTTGCGCCATGTAGACAATTGCCTCAGGCTCAGGGAGGGCCTTGCAAGACAATACGAGGCCGTGGAGAGTTTCCAGCTCGCAGAGCGCTAGGACGAGGGCTAGGCAGTCATCAGTCTCATGGGTGTCTAAGATTCGGAAGATGTGAAGGTGAGAGGAGATGAGGGTCGTGGGCTTAGGTTCATTGACGAGGCATTGGCGGTTGGAGGCATCAGAGAGCCGATGCTTGTCGACGACTTTGCAAGCAGCGAAGGAGTTGTCGGTGGAGGAGAAGCAGTCGAATACAGTGCCAAAACAGCTACCACCGAGTGGTATCTGTTGTACTCAAGTGTTTTTGCTATCTATGGACATTTTTCTTGTGTGTGCGTTTCTGTTTCGCCAAAAATGACCCACGACGAAAGATCTTCCACCAATAAGCATCAAGCCTACGGATTTATTATTTTTAATGGGCTCTTATAGCGATTCTGGATAGGAAATAAGTAAATGGCAAAAACGATAAACAAAGCGATAAGTAAAGTGTAGGAAAGTTTCAACCAAAAACAAAAGTGCAAAAAAGTAGATGCTTGATAAGATAAATTGCCGGGCAAATTGATAAGTGTTTGATTGTTGATCAATTGATCTTTTACAAAGAGCCGTCTCCGATAATTTATAGGCAAGTACAAGATAAAACAGTTCCTAGCAGTTTCTTCATGTGCACATTATCTCCTTCAGTAACTACTGTTTCTTATCTTTACAACGGTTTAAACATATATCTACCTAACATAACCGTCGATGTCACATACTGACATAATAGTGTCACCGACATTTCCCTTTAACTAATCTCTTATCTACTTGACATTCTTTCCTAATCAAGAGTCAATTTGTCATGTCTCAACTATCAAAGCGCATATCTAGGTGGGCCTCATGACCTCCATGGCCAACCAAGGCCAAGCTTAATTTTTGGTGTCAAAAGGTACCGAAAGGCATCAGTTTTAGTTAACTAGTGTAACCAAGTCCCCGAATTTAAATCTCTGGTTTGCAGAAAATAAAGTATTCTCCTAATGCTTTATTTAGGTATCTAATCTACCTATCAAAAAAGATTAGTGGCGGCTCCAATTTAAATCATTTGAATATAAACCTAAGTTGCGAATTGGTAGAGCTTGGGAGAGCTCGAGCTGGGATAGTTAATTCATTTAATTAATCTAGTAATCCATTAACCTAAAAATTTGCTGATTTTTAGGTCGCGACAATATATACATTCAGTTTGACGAACGGGGTTGAGAAATATTACATATTTTGGGTTTACAAAACCTTTTTGTGAAAGAGTAACAAAAAGTTCTTAACTTTGACTATGTTTATGAAATGGTATATATATCAACGTGTGAAATGCTTTATCAGAAGCATTTGATTTGACTTGGTTTGTAAAACTGGTTTATGAGATGAGTCCTGAAATGATTTAAGAAATGTTTTATGAAAGAAATTTGTGGTGGATGAGTTGAGTTGCGGAAGATTATGTTTTGGTTTGTGAACCATTCTGTGATATAGATTCTGAATTAACTTTATAAATTGTGAAGGATGTTGATGTGAGTTTGTATTGGTGCTCCATATTACTATGAACCCATTAAGGGGTTTGTGGGTATGTGTATACTAGTGTTAGGATATTTTTGTGGGCCGAGCTACTGGCATTATAAGTGAAAACATTGCCAAGGGGAATCTTGTCACGGGATGTTATTGTGTGATCATGGTTAAATATTTGAGCATTAGTTTGGTCAATGGATTGGACCATTGGCATGTCATTCAAATTTAGTCGATGGTATAGACCATTGACATGTGATATGATAGAGATTAATCAATGGACTCGATCATTAATATTTGAATTATTATAGTGATGTAAATGAGTATTTATGAGCTATATGAACTTTGTTGAAATTAAACAACCCATACTTGATTTGACATATATGTTATACATTGACATTGGATTATGAATTTCTAGTATGCTTTTGTAAATATGCATAATGGGTGCTCATTCTACTTGGGATATATACGCACTACTTGCTAAGCTGTGACTGCTCACCCCCCTTTCCTTCTTAATCTTTTCAGGTTCTTCAACTAGTGACGAGTTGTGCAAGACTGTTATTGATGAGGAACTTTTGATAGTGAGTTTTGGATTTGCAATGGAGATATATTCATGCTTGTTGTTGAATTATAGAAACTCTGATATGTTGTTTTGATTTTGAGGCTGCGTCTTTAGATGAGGAAAATGATGATCGTATCATTCCCCTTTTCGGCTAGGAATTGGGTGTCACATCATCATGAGTCAGAAACCCTTTGAGAGCATCTGGTATGTCTAGTGCAGGACCAATTCTTTATCAGCTTGAACTCCAAGCGAAGGAGATTGCAATTTCCTTGGTTCATCCAACAGCTACCCGTCATTAGCACAGACGCATTGATTCTCCACAAAAGAAGGGTTGCCAATTCCAATTCTTCTGCACAATTAATTTACATTCTTATTGATGGTGAACCATCCTGAGGAAGAAGAAGCTGCTCACTTTGTGGGAGCAAACTCATGTGGCTACTCACCAGCTGCTGTTAGGGGTGAGCAACTTGGATCACCCGGACCGGACCGGACCGGGACCCGGTGGTCCGTTTCCCGATTCTATAGATATAGAAATCGGGAACCGGCCACAAGGGTCCCGGTTCCGGTTCCGGTCCGGCGTGATCCAAGTTGCTCACCCCTAACAGCAGCTGGTGAGTAGCACATGAGTTTGCTCCCACAATAGTCAGCTTCTTCTTCCTCTAGGATGGTTGCACCATCAATTAGATTTAAATTAATTGTCAGAAGAATTGGAATTGGCACCCTTCTTTTGTGAGAATCAATGCGTCTGTGCTAATGACGGGTACTGTTGGGATGAACCAAGGAAATTGCAATCTCCTTCGCTTGGAGTTCAAGCTGGTATAAAGAATGGGTCCTGCACTAGACATACCAGATTCTCTCAAAGGGTTTCTCGACTCATGATGATGTGACAACCCCATTCCTAGCCGAAAATGGGAATGATACGATCATCATTTTCCTCATCTAAAAGACGCAGCCTCAAAATCAACAACAACATATCAGAGTTTCTATAATTCACAACAAGCATGAATATATCTCCATTGCAAATCCAAAACTCACTATCAAAGTTCCTCATCAATACAGTCTTGCACACTCGTCACTAGTTGAAGAACCTGAAAGATTAAGAAGGAAAGGGGGGTGAGCAGTCACAGCTTAGCAAGTAGTGCATATATATCCCAAGTCGAATGAGCACCCATTATGCATATTTACAAAAGCATACTAGAAATTCATAATCCAATGTCAATGTATAACATATATGTCAAATTCAAGTGGTTGTTTATTTCAACAAAGTTCATATAGCTCATAAATACTCATTTACATCACTATAATAATTCAAATATTAATGATCGAGTCCATTGATTAATCTCTATCATATCACATGTCAATGGTCTATACATCGCTAAATTTGAATGGACATGCCAATGGTCCAATCCATTGACCAAAACTAATGCCTCAAATATTTAACCATGATCACACAATAACATCCCGTGACAAGATTCCCCTTGGCAATGTTTTTTCACTTATAATGCCAGTAGCTCGCCCACAAAAAATCCTAACACTAGTATACACATACCCACAAACCCCTAATGGGTTCATAGTAATATGGAGCACCAATACAAACTCACATCAACATCCTTCACAATTTTAAAGTTAATTCAGAATCTATATCACAGAATGGTTCACAAACCAAAACATAATTTCCGCAACTCAACTCATCCACCACAAATTTCTTTCATAAAACATTTCTTAAAATCATTTCAGGACTCATCTCATAAACCAGTTTTACAAACCAAGTCAAATCAAATGCTTCTGATAAAGCATTTCACACGTTGATATATATACCATTTCATAAACATAGTCAAAGTTAAGAACTTTTTGTTACTCTTTCACAAAAAGGTTTTGTAAACCCAAAATTGTAATATTTCTCAACCCCGTTCGTCAAACTGAATGTATATATTGTCGCGACCTAAAATCAGCAAATTTTTTAGGTTAATGGATTACTAGATTAATTAAATGATTAACTATCCGCTCGACTCTCCCAAGCTCTACCAATTCGCAAACTTAGGTTTAATCTATTACATGATTTAAATTTGGAGCGCCACTAATCTTTTTGATAGGTAGATTAGATACCTAAATAAAGCTTAGGAGAATACTTTATTTTCTGCAAACCAGAGATTTAAAATCGGGGACTTGGTTACACTAGTTAACTAAACTGATGCCCTTTCGGTACCTTTTGACACCAAAAAATTAAGCTTGGGCCTTGGTTGGCCATGAGGTCATAGCCCAACCTAGATATGCGCTTTGATAGTTTGAGACATGACAAATTGACTCTTGATTAGGAAAGAATGTCAAGTAGATAAGAGATTAGTTAAAGGGAAATGTCGGTGACACTATTATGTCAGTATGTGACATCGACGGTTATGTTAGGTAGATATATGTTTAAACCGTTGTAAAGATAAGAACAGTAGTTACTGTGAAGGAGATAATGTGCACAAAGAAACTGCCTAGGAACTGTTTTATCTTGTACTTGCCTATAAATTATCGGAGACGGCTCTTTGTAAAAGATCAATTGATCAACAATCAAACACTTATCAATTTGCCCGGCAATTTATCTTATCAAGCATCTACTTTTTTGCACTTTTGTTTTTTTGGTTGAAACTTTCCTACACTTTACTTATCGCTTTGTTTATCGTTTTTCCATTTACTTATTTCCTATCCAGAATCGCTATAAGAGCCCATTAAAAATAATAAATCCGTAGGCTTGATGCTTATTGGTGGAAGATCTTTCGTCGTGGGTCATTTTTGGCGAAACAGAACGCACACACAAGAAAAATGTGTCCATAGATAGCAAAAACACTTGAGTACAACAGATACCACTCGTGGTAGCTGTTTTGGCTGTGTATTTCGCTGCTTCTCCTCCACCGACAACTCCTTCGCTGCTTGCAAAGTCGTCGACAAGCATCGGCTCTCTGATGCCTCCAACCGCCAATGCCTCGTCAATGAACCTAAGCCCACGACCCTCATCTCCTCTCACCTTCACATCTCCGAATCTTGACACCCATGAGACTGATGACGCCTAGCCCTCGTTCCTAGCGCTCTGCGAGCTGGAAACTCTCCACGCCTCGTATTGTCTTGCAAGGCCCTCCCTGAGCCTGAGGCAATTGTCTACATGGCGCAACTCCTCCATGCCCTTGCACACTACCACCGCTTGAGTGTCGTGCACTAGACGTGAAGCCGAAGAACACACTGTTCGATTTGAGGGGCTTCCTGACGCTGGAGGACTTTGGCTCTAGGGCCTAGCTATGCGAGGATGGGTCACGTGGAGGACATTGTGGGGACGCCATACTACGTGGTGCCGGAGGTGCTGATGGGAGGGAGTATGGGGAGAAGGTAGACTGTGGAGTGCCCGGGGGGCGTTGTACTCTGATGATACATGGGGTTCGCCGCCATTCTGGGGTGAGTTGGCCTCGAAAAGTCTTCGAGGTGGTGCTGAGGGGAACCTGTGGTTACTGCGAGAGCCTTAGGACGGTGTTGGCGGCGGCGAATGGGTTGTTGAGGAAGATGATTTGCAGGAGTTTCGAGGAGAACTTCCGCAGAGGAGGCCTTGAGTGAGTGCTTCCACTTTTTGCCCATCATGTTCTTCGTCCATTTGGTTTCATGGTATTCCTCTTGCTCTGTTTTTCTTGAGCAGGACAACGTTGGATCCTGAGTGGAGGGGGAGTGGGGGACTTGCCCCTATCTGACCTAAGAAAAGGTTCATGTATGTCTCAGAAGCACTAAGAGACTGTCCTCAATTTGCGTATAAATGTTGCCTATCAATTATGCCAATGATACGAATAATTTTCTTGGTAAAGATGACCAAGTTTGCTTTGCATTTGTCTAATGCAACGAACTGAAGATTCCTCGATGGACATGACTCCGATGACCCACCAAGCTTTATTTTGATACGACTCTGGCAGTTGCTGAGTAGCCCAATGAGTTTGTCCAACAAGTGACAGCAGCTTCTTCTTCCCCTAGAATTCCAGCAACTCTGTTGTTAACTCTATCTTCTGTGCTTATTGTATTAACTTTTGGCTTATACAGAATCTGAGACAGTAGATAGATACAAGTGGCTTAAGACTTTTCTGGTCCTTCTCTTTCGAATTTTTCCATGATATTTCTAGAGATTAACGCATGCGCATTGAAGGTAGAGAATTTACTTCTATTGCTTTTACAGAAACATGGTTTGCCTTCAATTAAGACGGTAAATTAGTTCCGCACAGATTTGGATTTGATAATCAGTGCCTTTGTGCTAATGATGGATGATAATTGAATGAACTAAAGAAATTGTAGTCCCTCCACTCGGAGTTAAAGCTGATGAAGAATTTGTCCTGCTTATCATGCGGTTTAATTCATTTGCTGACATTACACATTGGAAAATGTCACGCCCCGAACCTCCACGAGCGCGCGACATCTGCACGACGATCGAAGGTCGATAATAAACGCGCGACATCCCAGGAACCTGTCGCCGACCTAACGATCCAAATAGCGAAGCATACAATATCCCTGACCACAATTGAGCAAGGAAAAGCACCACAACACTCGCCCTCTTCTTATTGGCACCATCCATTGTCTTCATCGTCTCCATCGTTCGATCCAATGCCAAACCTACACATCTGAAAAGATGATCCCCAAACAGGGGTGAGCTAACAGCTCAGCAAGTTCGCCCTCTAAATCTCGCTCAGGATACCAGATACTCTCAGATCGAACCCTAAGCATGCAATTCTATCATATCATAGCAAATAAATAAAGTGCATACGAATGCATGCTCAAACACAATCGTCACGTCTTATTATAATATCTAAGCCATCACTTTGCCTAATCTGTTCCGATTCCGTCGGATTGCTCCAATTGGCATTCTAACTTATCTCGACTTCGACACACGCCACCCGAGCCTACCAAACGTCGTGTCTAACTATCAAGAAAGCAATTTCTCGAGGCTACACAGTGCATTCAGCACACCCACAGAATCGATTTTCACAATATCTCTAAACCAGACAAATTTGTGAACCGAACTACCTCTAATCGCATCATAGAGCTAATCCATGAATAATCCAATGCCCTACTCAAGATTTAGAAGTAAAACTGACCTAAATAAGGCTAACAGCCAGGAAACAAGCTGGAACAGAGGCGGACAGCCGGGGGCAGCAAACGGATTTGGAAATCGACGTTAGATCGCGATGATCTAAGGTGAACCGAACTTTGCAGAGGCTGGACCAGAATGAAAACATGCTAAAAAATCAATTTTGAACCTAAAAATGAGTCCTAGAGGCTGCTGGAGTCAAGATACTTCAACATGAACAAGATACGAAATTCGAGCAGCAAAAGACAGATTCGTCGACTGATACGAGAAAGCATATTTGAAAGGTCAAACGACCTCCGATCGAGGTGATTCAATTGGGTTAGAACCACAAGAGATAGAACTACAACATACCCGAAAAATCACGACGATCCAACGGTCGGATTTCCGTCGACGTCCAGTTGAATCTGGAAGTCCGGGATTTGAAGCCGAGGGAGAGAGGGAGAGAAAAGTGAGAGAAAGTGAGCTGCGGTGGAGAGGGAGTGAAGAGAGAGAGTGGCTGCCGACAATAAGAAGAGGAAGAGAGAGAAAAGGACTTTCTTATCTCTCAAGGAATTAATAAAATAATCAAAATATCTAGAACACTATTCATGAAAGTGACATAAAACTTGGTCAAACTTGGTCAAACATGGTCAACATGGTCAAAGGTAGTCAAAACTTGGAGAGCAAGTTTGACTAGTTAATCCTCAAAATTCGTGCCAATTTGGGACTGATTAGGGCTCTAGCGGTGCTATTTTGACTCAGCTGCGTCCCGAAAACGACTCGAACGACTGCTGGAAATTTTCTAACTACACTACAATTATTTCTACCCTCTAGCGACACCATCTAGAGCAAATCGGGAGTAAGATGGATTATTCCAATTTTTGTCTTTCTTCTCAACACTCTAAATCCACAATGCCAATTTCACGCCTTTCGAGGCGACGTCCAAACTCAACAGCCATGACATTCATGAGAATCGTTTGACCTTTAAACCTTAAAATCCATATTATTTATCTTATAATACCCGAATTTCGGGATGTTACAGAAAAGGGAAACTTGCGACAGAATAAATGATTGAATTGGGAACCAAATACTTTGTTTTATATCTCTTCGACTAGTTGATGGAAAATTATGTGACTATATTTTCGACTTCGGGCATACACAATATGCTGAGAGTGCATAATGAAAGCTCGATACCTTTACTTGGAGAGATCGCCCAAAGAAGAATTCAAATTCGAGCTCGTTAACATATTCAATTGGACTTATATTCGTTAAAAAATTTAAGATAACGAGTTGTGGGATTTCTTTCCTAATAAATTCGATTTAACAAACGATCTACCTCCTCCAAATTGGGTGGTTCCGTACATGGCCCCAGGTTAGATCTAGAAGCGACTAAACGACAATTTCATCTAATAACTTAAACTTTGAGAAGAGTTAGCTATTATCCAATAAATGTCCTATTATAATTCCTTTTTAACAAAACTGTTGCCAAATCTAGTTGAATGTCGGGGGTTCTCACGAATGATAGTTTCATTTCTAGTGGGCCCAACAAGGTCTATGATATATGTCGTCTGTGAAATAAAGCTGAGTTGAAAGAACACGAAATGAGTTTTGCAATGATCGTGATTAGTTTGTATTTGAAATCCATGTGAATAAACTAGTTAAAAATTATTTTCGATTAATGAAAAGTATTAAA
>JAGVVM010010755.1:0-17893 GCA_019149425.1 Psidium friedrichsthalianum
AAATTGTCTTGAGAAATTTCAGGAAATTCAGAAAAATCCTAAAAAAAATTAGGAAACGGGCCATTTCGACTAGCCAATCCTATTTTTGATGATTTATTCGTATGTCGCATTCTCATGTCCACGTTCGTATGCCGTATTTGCGTGTTCACGTTCGCATGCAACGTATGTTCACGTTTGCATGTCATATTTGTATATCTATGCTCGCATGTTCATAATTGCATGTTCACGTTCGCATGTATATATTCGCGTGTCCATATTTGCCTATTCACGTTTTGCTTATCCATACACCTATTACCATCCATACATTTCATCTAAAAAGTCTAAAAAGTGAAAATACAAAAGGAGAACACCTCACTAGAGCTTTAAGAGTAAACCAAGCTTGAGTTGCCAAAATTAGGATATCCATGGAATTAAGGTACTGAAAAGGCATTAGTTTTAATTAACTAGTGTAACCAAGTCCCCGAACTCATAATCTCTAGTTCGTAGAAGTAATTTAGTTCTCCCGCTAATTTACTTAGGTTTCTAATCAACCTACCAAAATATGATTAGTGGCGACTCCAAATTCTAAAATCATGTGATAAAAAAAAATCAAAGTTGCGATTTGATAGGGCTTGGGAGAGTCCGTATTATGTTAGTTAATCTAATTAACCTGATAATCCGTTAACTTGGAAATTTTTCACCGATCGAAATTTTTAGGTCACGACAGAAAGTTGTGTTCGTTTTTCGTGATTCCGTGCTTTTGTATTATGAATTATCCCGGTGAATGTTAAGATTCGATGTGCCAGAAACGGAAAATGGAGAGAGGTCCACATTTTTATCTCATTCATATTGCCGTCAATGCTTGGCATTCACATTAGTGTCGAAGCAGATTAACTTGAGCTTTCTTGTCAGTATGAATATGGCAATTACTCGAGCAATAGCACTTTCGAAATGAATCTGAAGCTCCTTCTTCATTTACTGCTGCAAGACACGGCGAAAACGGGATTCTACAATACTGCTGTTGGAGAAGGTCTTAACCGAATTTATGGACAAACTCTTTGCCGAGGAGATGCCACTTCCGCAGCACACGAGTTGTGTCAGGAATGCAAGCCAAGAGATCATGAAGCTGTGCATTCCTGAAGGTGCACTAGTTTGGTATGAATAATGCCAAGTGTGCTATTCCTTCCAAGATTTCTTTTTCAAAGATGGTTTATACAGGTAAATACCCGGATTCAGATTATCAATAGAAACTTGCATCAGACCCAGCCCGCTTCTATACCTACTTGATGTTTCTAATGAAGAATATATCCAGTGAGGCTGCATATGGTAACTCTGCTCAAATGTTCGCGATGGGGCAAGTAAACTACTCTGTGAGCCAGACAATAGATGGGCTAGTGCAGTGTACTAGGGATATGTCGGACAAGGACTGTAACAGTTGCTTGGACTCTGCCTTGGGGATCTAACAGCATGCTGCTATACACGGGAAGGGGGAACGGTTGTTAGCAGAACTTGCAATGTGAGGTACGAGCTGTACCACTTTTTCAATGGCTCGACAACTTCAATGTTATCTTACCCTGCCTCCACGGGTAAGAACCTGAAATCTATTAGAATCGGGCTCAAGAACTGAAATATTAAGGTGCATTCACATCGGCCTCTTGTGTGTCCAGGAAGATCCTGGAGATAGACCAACAATGTCGGAAGTAGTGACTTTTGGGACGTCAAACAGGAACTCCGAAATTGAAAAAGCCGGCTTTTTCAGTTGGAAGAGTCATTCAAGAACTCAACCAATCATCGGCAACTAATCTTTCTGTCAATCAGATGATTGTTTCCTGTATCTCGCCTAGTTGAACGATCACATTTGTTAGTTCATTAAGGTTTCATTAGCCCACGGTTGTAAAATTCTGCGCTTTAAAGAGGAACTTGTCACGTTTTCGAAGAATTACTCTGCTCATGAAAACCACTGTATAAACAATCAGGATTATTGTGTGTGGAGAACATCGATTTGGTATGCGAAAATCACAACGAGGAGACTCTAGGCTTGGCATCAAGAGGCTATGCCAAACTGGAATTGAATCCGGGACGTCTCGCTTGTCAAATCGCTAGGTCCCGGTTGCCAAGTTGGAATCACATAACAATCACCGATTTGCTCAACTAGTTCCTTCCTTGGATTGACTTGTCCATTAATATCTCCCTCAACTAATGCAGTTTTGTACTTGACAGAACCTTCGATTAGTGGACTGTAGAAAAGAAGACTGGTCTTATATTGACAGTATTAAAATGAATTTTCCTTTGGGGAGCTACTTCCTAACAATTTACATATGCGACTTGCCTTTGAATTCCTAAAACTATTCTTTATTTATACCACTCTACTTTTGTTTCTTCTGAGTCTTCCCATATGCCAATTTTCTAGTCCCAGTTAACCACCAGATCATACAATGAAGGGTCACACATGAGGACCAAGTCTAGCAACAATCCCATGCAAATTGTTTTGGAGCCCATCTCTCCGATTCCTGGGGTTGCTACTTTTTACTAGGGTTGAGCAAGACGGCCGAATGACTGGGAATCGCCCAAACCAGACCGAGCCTAGTCCCCAATTCCATCAAATTGAAACTTGTGATTTTCGGTTTGGTTCCCCCTAGACTAGACTGATTTTATTTATTTATTTATTTATTTATTACTTAAATATATCTAAATAATAATTCACTATTTTCTCATTTCTTAAATGCAAACCTAATTTTAATAAAATTTGTGCTGCTCACCTCTACTAATAATCCTCCGGTTCCATTGGATCGACTAGAAATCGGACCAGTCCAGTCTTGGTCCTATAGGATGGGAAGTCTTGGTCTTCTACCGGCCTTCATTGTTTGACCCTACTCGCGACGGACTGAGTCAATGACAACTAGGAGGTAAGTGAATTCTCTGGTGAGGGGCTTGAATCAATGGCTCTGTAGGGAGCTTGATTACTCAGAACTGGAGTACACTCGAGAGATGATCACTTTGTTCCATTCTCGGGCCGTCTCCAGAACCATCCTGCTGGTTCTTTTTCATTGTCTTCTCCATGGATTTCGCGACCCGGTCCTGGCTGACCTCCCTGAGAAGCTCTGCCCCAACAACAGTTCATATGCCACCAACAGTGCCTATCAGGACAACCTCAATGAGCTCACTTCTTCGATGCAAAAGAATGCTTCTTTCTCCAAGTTCTTCCAGGACTCATCCGGGAACAACCCGTATGAAGTTTACGGTCAGTACATGTGCCTTGACTATGTCCTCAACTCAACATGCCAAAATTGCATAGCCAAGGGATAGGAAGACATCCTGAAGCTTTGTCCAAACAAAATGGAAGCTGTCGTTTGGGAGGAATTTTGCCAGTTGCGGATATCCAGCCAAGGATTTTTCGGGCGTCTGACCGAAGAATACAAGCATCAGTTCAATCCGGAGAATGTATCCGACCCAGGCAAGTTCGGGTCAGTGGTGGATGAAACTTTAAGTTTTCTCGCCGGGAAAACAGTTCTCGAGTCTCCAGGGATTCACTATGCTACTAAGGAAAGGGATTTCGAGTTGGGCTGGAACCAGACTTTATATGCTCTTGTTCAGTGCACTAAGGACTTAACAGCAGATGATTGTCACAAGTGCCACCAAGAAGCAATAAGTGATGTAAGAGATTGCTGCTACTTTTCAAAAGGAGCAAGAGTTCTAAGTCCGAGTTGCTACTTGCGATACGAGTTATATCCATTCTATACAAAAATGGAGCCAGTTAAGAAGTCTGGTAATTTTTACCTATTATTGTTCTTCAACTCAAAATTCTGCACTTGTTAATATCGGAAATTATTGAATCTGTGAAGAGACTGCAACTATTTCTTGTCAAAAGCAGGGAAACACTCGCTGATCAAAGTTCTCACAATTTTATTGCTCTGCTTGGCGGCTATCAGTTTGTGCTCCTGGATTTTTTTCATCATCATCAAAAGTAACAATCTTTATCCTAATAGTGATTCTTGTGCCCTCCCCAAATTCCAAAATATTTGAGACTCATCATGTTTGATTCCAGGGAAGAAAGACCTCATAGATAGACAAGGTCGATTTCAGGTCACCGGTGATTCTGGTCACAGCATTCTTCCGCTCCAGTACACCCGGGGAAATACTCTGACTGAAGTTCAAGATCATCCGTATTTTGACATGAGATGCATACTTGCAGCTACCGACAACTTCTCAGACACACTAAAACTAGGACAAGGTGGATTCGGTCCAGTTTACAAGGTGGCAATAGTTGGATCATAAGACAATGTTGGTTGCTGAATTTTAAATAGATACTCTTCCTTTTCTGGATTTTGTTAAGTAGTTTCACGTTTTTGATTGACAGGGTGTTTTATGGGATGGGAGAGAAGTCGCGGTGAAGAGGCTAGAGAGCTGGTCAGAGAAGGGCTCCGAAGAATTCAGAAACGAAGTCCTGCTCATAATGAAACTTCAACATAAGAATCTTGTCAGGCTTCTGGGATTTTGCGCAGAACGAGAGGAGAAGTTGCTTGTCTATGAGTATATGCCAAATAGAAGTCTTGATGTCATTCTCTTCGGTATATACCAGTCCTGCTGTGTCTCTTGCATAACATTCAAAATATCATATTCTTCCTACATTTGGTAACTTCTTTTATTGGTGTAGACGCACAGAGAAGGATCGAGCTGAGTTGGAGCACACGTCTGAACATTATCATTGGCATTGCTCGGGGCATGCTCTATCTTCATGAGGATTCCCGTCAAAGAATCATCTTCAGAGACCTCAAAGCAAGCAATGTGCTGTTGGATCGCTTCATGAACCCAAAAATCTCGGACTTTGGACTGGCAAGGATCTTTGCAGGAACAGAAAATGAAGCAAATACTGCTACATTAGTTGAAACCTAGTAAGTAAATTTCCAAGGCATTTCAGTTTCCTTCACAGGACTCATACGATGTTCGAGATTTCTTTCAAGTGATATAAATCTCGGCCGGTTTATTTCAGACTCTATGTTGCTTCATTTTGCTACGAGCTGACATTTTATTCTCTACCTAGTGGTTACATGGCACCGGAGTATGCGATGGAGGGGTTATATTCCATCAAATCAGATGTCTACAGCTTTGGAGTTCTCTTGCTTGAGATAATAAGAGGGGAGAGAAATGCTGGCTTTTGGCAGTCGAGACATGCCCCCAGTCTCCTATCCTACGTAAGTTATGACTTGATTACTCCTCCGGTTTTCATGCCAATCACCTAATTAAGAATTGATAAATTCAAGAACAATCTAAATGAGAAATGTTTTGAGGTCACAACAACAGACAATTTGGAAGATCAGAACAAATACAACAGATGCGCTTAGGCATTATTAGACTTGTAAATCTTTAATTTTGCTTATGCTTGTTCTGTCGGACCTCGGTCATGGCATCATTGGCTGTTTTTGACATTGACGAATAAAATTCTAGCTGGGTTATGCTGCATGTTGGCCCATTACATCTTTTTTCTCTGGGAATTCCTGGCTGGCATTTAGCAATAGAATTGATGGGATGACATAACCTTATTGCAGGCATGGCAACTATGGAATGAAGGAAGAGCAATGGAGTTGATGGACCCATTGCTGCACAACAAGTGTTGTCCTGAAGAATTGATCAAGTGTGTCCATGTCGGACTTTTGTGTGTTCAAGAAGACGCATTCGACAGGCCGACCATGTCGGCTGTCAATGTGATGCTCAAAAGGGATGCTGTAATTCTCCATCAACCTCTCAAACCCGCCTTCTCAGCTGGCAGATTCACTTATCAGTCCAAAGGAGGTGTTGATGGCGACGATTGTTCCGTTAATGGCTTGACGGTTTCCACTGTGGCACCTCGGTGAGAAAAATCTACCTTAGGAGATAAACACGGTTCTCCGCACAAGTAAACTGCTTGGACATTGTAACGTGTGCACTAGTTATTCACTAGAGAACCGATTCTCAACCATAATCTGTCTAATTATGTGTGATGTCCATCTCAGCACAAGAGATTACAGTGTATGTCCTAGAGAAGATCATCTCATTGCACTCTGAGTTCTCACTGAACTATGTCCAGTCTTTGTACAGTCTATCTATTCTCTCTATTTGTTAAGTCGATATCTGTATTTGGATATTTAGTTGTTCTCTCGTTCGTTACATACGCCAATCAACGACATTGTCGCATTGCTTCTTCTCATTCTTCTTTAATTCAAAAGGATTACTCTCTTTCTCGCTTTCTCCACAAAAGAAAATAGGGAAAAGGCAAAAAGGAAAGCAAGATGTCAGTTGAGATAGCATCTCTTGACAACTCACTCTCTGTGGTAAAACGTAAGTAAAAGCTAGAGGGATACTCTTACTGATAAGATTCGGAGGTTGTTTGGTTGTGAATGGAGGATTTCATGTTGATACTTAATGTGATGCTATGTTGCTGTGAATTTTCTCTCTCTAAACTAAATGCTCCACACTCTCTTTCTAGCTTTACACTAGCTTAAACATTGTAAGGCACCCAACAGGCGACATGGTTCGAAACAACGATAGATTGCTTGAATTCCAAGTAATTAAACCAAGTTGACGGAAGAGTCGCACACAACGCTTCACTTTGCTGTATTTTAATTACCGCCCGAGCCACTTTCGCTGTTACCACAGACAGCAATTTCCGGTCGAAGTTCGAGGGTCCAGTGTCACCCGCAGCCCATCCTGGCTACCTCCTATCCGTGGTCAACACCTATATCCAAGCCGAACATTGAAGCACTTCTATCTATGGACTTGACCCATCACACTTGAATAGACAAATTCAAATACAATGACCTCTCCCTGCATCTGTGAGTGCATTAGACAGAAGAAAACGAATGTGGTCAAAAACAGCGGTTGCTGCAGGCGAAGTTTCGGAATATTTTCATGTGAGACTCGTCCGAGTGGAACGCAGTATTGAGTTCCACTAACTACTATTTTAAAGAAACCTACTCTACTAAATCCAGATGTGGGGCTCACATCAAGCAAAAAGAAAAAAAAACAATGATGTGTCTCTTTATAATCCTAAGTTTTTTTCGTTAATTTGACTTTGACATGTAGCACGATGAATTAGGACAATGTTCTTTCACGTTGGATGTCAGCTAAAATAATTAAAAATAAATACAAGGCCCCATCAAGTTGGTCTGATTCCTTTTCAATTAAAAGAAATATTCTTGGTCTCCTAAGCCTTTCATCTTATGTCAACTTCAAGATGCAACAGTGAAGTTTCTCTTTGCCTTCATGCCAACAAGAACTCTCTCTTTTGCTGCAATTTTATAATAATTTCACTCTTGACTCTTTCACTATTTTAAATTATCTCCATGCGATGGACCTTTCAACTCCGGAGAAAATTTCTCCCCTCAATATTTACGGAGATCATTCCAAGTTAGCGCCTTTTCCTTGGTCTAGAATTGCTGTTTCGACCCAGAAAGATGGCAAGGGAATCGAATCTTGTCGCCTTTTCCCTATTCCTAGCATCAATTTTGTTTTTTGTACCACCCACTGATGGAAACAATCCTCTGTATGTGCTTTGCCCACCCGAAAATGACAATTCCAGTTTTGGCAGTCCATTCAGGAATAACCTCGAACAGCTTCTGGGCATTTTGGCTTCTAGCACCGCAAAGACAGGCTTCAACAGCAGTTCTGCTGGGGATGGCACTCATCAGGTATTTGGTCAAGCACTTTGCAGGCATGATGTGGATGGGAGTGCTTGTGGGGATTGCATCAGGAATGCAAGCCAAGAGATCATGAGCCAGTGCAATAAGACAGATGCTGATATTTGGTATGAGTATTGCCAAGTATCTTATTCAAACAGGAATTTCTCCTCCTCGATGACTTACCTTGGAAAATACCCAGATAGTAATAATCGGGCGAAGAACGTATCGAATCCGGACGAGATGAACACTGTCCTTGAAAAGTTGATTGATGGTCTTAGAAGTGAGGCCACATCGGCTTCGTCAATGTTTGCGGTGGGCAGGTCGAAACTGTCGAGCCAAGAACATGTTTATGGCCTTGTGCAGTGTACAAGAGGGATCTCTATGGATGATTGTAATACATGTTTGGTGTCGGCCTTTGGGGATCTGGCAACATGTTGCTCTCGCAATCCAGGTGGAATGATCGTCAGCAGATATTGCAACGTGAGGTTCGAGCTTTACCAATTCTATAATCTGCATTCTAAAGGTAATTAATTTGGATTCTTTGCTTAGACTGTGTTATTGGTTGCAGTCTTCCTGGTTTTAGAGCTTTACGGAAACAGCCAAAGGAAGAATTGCAAAATTCATAGTATCAAAGTCTAATTAAAAGTTTGTAATGTTCGGGGATAGAAGCAGAACTGTTCGGGAGGACTGAGCAGTGCTGAAGCTTAGTCTTCTCTGTGAGGATAGTAAAATCAGCTATGCACAACAAAATCCTTTGTGTCCATGTGATTCATTCTAAGTGATAAATTTTCAGATGAAAGTTTTCGATATTGAGTATCATCCATATGAAGGAAGTATCAGAATTCATATACTGATAGTAAATTTAAGTACAAAATCTGCAAGACACATTTTTCCGCACAGAAAATTTTTACAACAGAGGGATTGGATCGACCTGATGATCGACCAGCTGTCATAAAGCATTTTATTGAACTGATTGGATTCCAAAACATTTGGTAATTCTTTATTTGTCAGCTTGATGAGCAGTGTTTGTTGGACATCTTGATTCTTGAGGTGATCCATACTGTTTTTACTGTTTTTACTGTTTTTTTAGTTTTTCTAGTCAGTAAAATTGCCTTGTGGACTACTTGGTTCTCTCCGTGGGAGTTGCAAATTGGATGTTGAACATTTTCTTAATTATTTGATGGTGACGTTGTAGGCTTGGGGAAGGCACGGATGATTGTATTGTTCATAGGTATCCTGGCAGGGGCATTGCTACTTTCCCTTGGGGTTTGTGTTGCCCGTCGAAGACGCAAAAGGATGACAACCAGAGGTATAATAAACAAGTTAGCTTCAGTCACCAACTGATATCTTGGACACTGTTAATCACAAGAGTTCGGATCTGTTTTTCCTTTTCTGGTTTCCCAGATGAAGAGAAAGACGAGAATGTAATGCTCCAGGCATTGGCGAAGCCCGATGGACTATCAATTTCAAAAGGGGATCTAGAATATTCTGATGATATACTTGTCATGGATTTGGCAACTCTGAGGGCTGCCACAGCTGACTTTAGCCTTACAAACAAGCTCGGACAAGGCGGGTTTGGCATTGTTTACAAGGTTAAACATTCGACAGGAACATATTCAATTCGGTTGGAGAGTTCCCTTGAAAAGCATAAACTAATGACTATTCTTTAAGTTGTTCCAGGGAATTCTACCAGATGGAATCGAAATAGCAGTTAAGAGGCTGTCGAGGAAGTCATGGCAGGGCATGGAAGAGTTCAAAAACGAAATCGCACTGATTGCAGAACTCAAACACAAAAATCTCGTGAGGCTTTTGGGCTGGGGCATAGACGGACATGAGAAGCTACTCATATATGAATACATGGCCAACAAAAGCCTCGATGTCTTCCTCTCTGGTTAGTCCCCGTATAGTCTGTTTTCTCTTGCAAGTGGACAGCACTGCTATTACCTTTCCGCATTCAATGAAAATTGTGTCAGCTACTACTTTCAGACCCAATGAAGAGTTCACAGCTCGATTGGAGAGCACGCTACAACATAATTGATGGGATTGCCAGAGGACTGCTTTATCTTCATGAGGATTCCGTGCCGAAGATCATCCATAGAGATCTAAAGCCAAGCAATGTATTGCTGGACATTGACATGGTTGCCAAGATATCGGATTTCGGCATGGCAAGGATTTTCTCAGAGAAGCAGAATGTAGCAAACACTAGAAGAGTTGTCGGGACTTTGTAAGTTATGCCTCCCCTGCTTTGTACAATTTCAAATTTTTGTCCATAGAGTTATTGTCGTTTGCATTACTGTTGAGTTCTCTTTTTCCTTTTTGTTTTTATCACTAAAGATGCTTTGAGAATTGATACTTTGAGATAATGCTCTGAATTCAATTTTCAAAATGAGGTATGTGGGATCTTCTGTCTGCCTAACCGTGGTCTGTATGTTTCATTTTCATTTAGCTTGGAAATCAGTATGGCACCCAAAGAACTTTGTAAAATATCACTTGCCTTCCGATTTCAATAAAATGGACACTAGAAAAGTGACTTCTGTCAATCTTTTTTTATGCATAGTGGCGTTTGTAAATCGAAATGGAAGACTCATTTTCCATGATCTCCGTGAATGTCTAAAAGCAGATCACTTAGTCTGAAATTTCCTTAAACTTGTTTTTGCCTGTGCGCAAAACAGCGGTTATATGGCCCCAGAATATGCAATGGAGGGACAATTCTCTGCGAAGTCTGATGTGTTCAGCTTTGGAGTCATCCTGCTCGAAATCATCAGTGGGAAGAAAAATAGTGGTTTCTACCTCACCAAGCGCGCATCATCGCTGCTAAAATATGTACAGTTCTTTCTCCTAGCATGCTTGCATCCTGATTTTGATTGAATCGAGCAAGAGTTTTGAAATCGCCTAGATGACGTACCACGAAATCACCTAGATGACGTATCACGTTGATACTTATAAACTATGTGCAGGCATGGCTTTTGTGGAACGAAGGGAAAGAGCTTGAATTCGTGGACCCTTTCCTGCTGAAATCGTTCCCTTTGGCCGATGTGCGTAGAACTGTTCAAATAGGGCTTTTATGCGTGCAAGAAGATCCAGCGGACCGGCCTCTCATGACAGATGTGGTGGTTCTTCTCGAGAGTGGACCTGCCGTGCCCTCTCAGCCGAAACAACCTGCATTTTCGGTCGGGCGAGAAATCACCTTGGATAGGCTTTCGACGCCAGAAAGCTCTAGTACCAACGATATTACCGCTTCTACAATGTCGCCACGGTGAATAGAGGCTATCGGCATCCAAACATTAGACATCGACATGATTCTCGGGTTCATAGGAACTAGGTGTAACATGTGCTGCTGGTTCATGCAGAAATTAAAAGTCCATGATCTGTCTTAGTTGTCTGATACTAGGTAGATAGAGCATAAATAGGTTTTGAAGCAACCATGTAAATGACAAGTACGGTCTTTGTGAACTCTCTGTACGTGTACAGCTACCTCTTGTTCACTGAATAGATTGGATCTCAGAAAAAATGATGATGGTCGTAACTAGATGAACAGCTACCTCTTGTTCACTGATAGATTGGATCTCAGAAAAATGATGATGGTCGTTAATGACAGCTACATTCATACACAATATTCTTGATAGTATTTAATGAAATTTGTGCAAATATTTAACATATTGGCCGAAAAGTATTTTCTTTTTTCTTTTTACTTTTGAGAAGTCGAGCCAAACGGGCCGTAACCCTCGAGAATTTGATTTTTCCTCGACATAGCCTCTTGGTCAAACAAGTCACCAGCAACCTGAATGGCTTGTTAAATCAAAATCTTGTAAATTCGGGAAAATTGTGATCCCGATTGAATTTTACAAAAATAAAGAGGCCAAACTGACATTGAAATTAAAAGAAGATTAAGAACTATTTTTTCAGACTTTTCTAGGCGCATTTGGTATTTTTCTCAATTTTCAGCTACTTTTAAATGAAAAGAAATTCAAAAAATTCAAAAAAAAATTATTTTTTTTTTGTCAAAATTGGTTCCCCAAGTGTGACCAAGCATTCCAAATAGGAGTGTGCATGGTTTAGGCCGATCCGGCCCCAATATGAAATCGGGGATCCCGGACCCAGTGGGACCGCTAACACCAGCTATACATAGAAATCTAAGCCTTAGATTTAAACTAATAATTTCCAATCTCAACTATCCAACCTAATAAAACACACATGGTTATTGTACAACCATCACATGAGTATTTATAATCCTAAAATAATGAAAAAAAAAACTAAGTTAGGAAGAAAACACTTAAAATAATTGAAATAGGATTATGCTCCTACATCATTCTCCTTGAATTGGAAAGAATAATGCTTAAAATAGGATTACACTTGTACTTCACTGAATTTAAATGCGAACAAAATAATGGGTTTGCATAATATAATCACGATAAAACGCAGATTGAGTCGAGACAAAACACGATCAAAGACTGCATATCGACAAAAGCCCATTTAACTATTGAAGAATTAAGAAGTCAACAGTTTTAGCATTTCAGACAAGTTCCTTTCTCCTTCTAAAGGATTACAAAATGCTCGTGTTGATTGGATAGGAAAACAGATTGAGATATAAGAGTTTCAGGGGCTGTTAAATCGCTGACAAGTTCTTCAAGAAGCTTTTCCATCTTGATTGTCATTATAAACTTGAAGCAGCAGCTTCTCTATAATTAGAAATTCCCTTTAATTGGTTTGCATTTGCTTTAAACCATCTCCAATTAGATCCCTTGGAATGATACTAGCGCTCATCATCCCAGAACAAGAAGGGTGAAAAGCTTGAAGTAGTCACTTCCCAGTCGGCTTGTAGTGTGCATACAAGCTAGAGCCGAGAAAACCAAGAAATTGCCCAGCAACATTCAATTGAACAAAGGAAGCACGGGTTTAGGACAATGTTAAAACTTAATGCTAATACATTTACCATAAACAACAATCAGTTGTGAGTTGAACTTTGCAAAGAGATCACTTTCGATCCGGTCCGGTCCCATTCATCATGGAAACGGGGACTAGACACCCCCACCCTCAAGGACCAGACCAACTTGGCTAGTCTGGTCCCATCCAATTTGCTCACCCCTATTTCCAAAGTTGATTTTGAATTTTATGATTTTTTTGGTATTTTTTGTCAATTTTCTAAAACTAAAATGATTAAAAATAAGGTCTCAGTCCTTACCAAAAAAAAAAATAAGGTCTCAGTGTCTTGTAAATTTAAAATCTTGTTATCTATAGAAAATATCTTCTAGATGTCTCTTCTTCGCCATCTAATCGTCAAAACATGAATTCTCGCTTCTCCGTTCAACCTAAATCACCAATGATGATGCCGGTGGCTTCGCCGATGCCACCGGCGGCACAAAACCCAGTTGACTGCACCTACGAGCTATTCCTCTGCCATGGCAATATCCCTGCCACCACAATGTGGCGACTGTGTAGCGAACGCGAGAAAGGAAATGCTCACAAATGCACTAAAGAGAAAGACTCCATCGTCTCATTGCCACAACCTAAAATTAGGCAATTCCAAGTCAATAGATTACTACATTAATTAAATAAATTAACTAACATAATCCGAGCTCTCCCAAAAGACTCCATCATCTCATTGCCACAACCTAAAATTAGGCAATTCTAGGTTAATGGATTACTAGATTAATTAAATAAATTAACTAACATAGTCCGAGCTCTCCTAGGCTCTATTAATTCGCAACTTAGGTTTATACTCAAATGATTTAAATTTTGGAATTTCCACTAATCTTTTTTGGTAGGTAGATTAGATACCTAAATAAAGCATTTGGAGAATACTTTATTTTTTGCAAACCAAAGATTTAAGTTTGAGAACTTGATTATGTTAATTTTTCAATTAACACCCTTTTGGTATCATTCTTGTGAAGATTTCTTGAATTGGCAAATTCAATGGATTTTATTTATAAAGCTAGGTGTAATAGTATTTTTTTTAGTTTTTTTTTTGTGTAAATGAATGCAAAATGCAAATGCAAAGCTTAAATATATAAATGCAAACATGACTATATCATGCATGATGACTTTGGAAAAAATCAAAATTTTAATGCAAAAAAAATGTGAATTCTAATTAAATTATATGCAAAATAACATGAATGAACAATGCATACTAATTTTCGAAAAAATTGACATGATATTAGTTTCAACACACACAAAACATGACTTAAAATTTAAAAGCCATGACATGCGAAGGATGCAAATCTACCAATATGATATGGATAGAAATACATGCATGACATATAATGACAGGGTAAATGTGCATGAGGTGATGACATAAATTATGCATGATTGACCTTATATGAATTGCACATTAATGACATTTTTTTGGTATTTTTGGATTAAATAAAAGGTAAAAATAAAGATGGTCCCAAGGTTGTTAACAATTAATATAAATTATATTAAAAGGTATCTTGACATCTAATTCCATTTTAGACCATGATTTAATGTTCTTTTTGTGAATTTTTTTTTATGAAAAAAGAGTCAAATAAAAGTAAAACAAACCTTGAGTATCGTACATCTTATGATCCAAATTTTTTCGATGAATTCATTTCGTACCCAAAGTTTAGGGTCAGAAGGGAATTTATCCACATCATATCTCGAGGGTGGAGTCAGATGGTAAATTTAAATATTATGAAATTCATCGATCCGGTCCTAAAGGTTATGGGATGAGATGAACAATTTGATGACATCGTACTTCGAGGGTGAAGTCGAATGACCATCCACAATGCACATATCCGATAGACAAAGGCCTAAGGGAGCATGGACTATACTTTAGGAATATTATAAAAATATTTGACTTTAAACTATAGTATAAAATAAAAAAGGATTTCGGCTACTAAGGGATAAATAGCCAAATTAAAAAGGGTGTAAGACCTTATCCACAAAGGATAATCACATCTTTTAAATTTAAGAAAATTATCTCATGGAATTTTCAAAGTATTTTCAGACAATTATCCGAATTAAGAAGATGTGTTCAGAACATGCAAAGTCTATCCACAATATTTTAGAGATATGCATGAGATTCAGTTGTTCAACAATTAAATCACAAGATATAGTCAAGTTCGAATATAGAACAATATGCAAGACAAGATATGCTGAAATTTTGCAATGGATAATTATAGATTTAGAAATATGCACAATACCCCCTAAACTGTTCTAAATTTGAAAACTTCAAATTAGACAATTGTAATTTACCCATGTTCATGCAATATTCATCAATTATTCACTCACATTCAAATATTTTCAGAATATCATGAAGTAGAAAAATTACCTGATTTGAGCAAGCTAAACGAAAATCAGAATTCCAAGCAAAATACTCGAGCGATTGGCCAAGGGATTTGCATGCCTAGGAGCTTGATTCTCACTAATCCGAGGCCTTGACGAGACATGCTTTGCAGCAGCTTCTTTGAGTACTAAGTTACTGAAAATTTTGCACTAAACAACGAGGGTTTTAGCTTCCAAATCAATTCTAAACAGTAATAAACTTGTGTGTTGGTTAGTGATTGAGAAAAGCTTCAAGTAGAGTTCGACTAGTCGCAAAAACAATCCCCAGAACAGTAGCGAACAGCAAGTAGTTTTCACCAAAGGTGAGGTAATCAAACCAGAATGACGAGCAAAAATTCTGCACTGAACAGCTACTAAAACTTGTGCCAAATAGTGACAAAAAAGTGAGCAGAATTCTCGGCACAACAGAGGGTGGCAGCAGAGACGTTGGAAAGCAGGTGCAACAAAAGCACCGAACAGCTACGAACTACGAGCAGAGGCACCAGGCAGAAACACAGCAAGATTGTTGAGTAGCGGTGCAGAATACACCTAGCAGATGAGGTGGAATCGAGCAGGGACAGAGCAAAGGCACCCGTAACTTTCATCGCCAAAGAAAAATTGCTTGAGAATTTCACTCATCGCTCCCTAATCTCACATGTTTTGTCAAATTTTTCTAAGCAGAAATTTTTTTGGGACCCTAACCCCTTTCTCTGGTTTTCACGTGAATTTCTGAGCGTCCCTTTGCCTCCCCTTTTGTGATCTGCCAAGGAAGTATTTATAGCCTTCACGAATCTAAATCGAATTAGGATGAATAATCGATAGATAAGATTTGAAAATTATCTCCAAGATTTCGATCTGCATTAGACTAATATCTCTTACGCTCACCGGGTTAGATGTATAACCCAAACGGATGGTTATGATGAGATAAAGTGGCCATTCATGAGTGTAAGTGCTGAATATTTTCATTACAACTGGTAAATACATCAAGGAGTGAAGCTACCGCCCAACAAAAACCAAGATCTCTTTGAAGCAAGCATTATCTATGTAGATGTACACTTATCTCCACTTTTGAATGTTTTCGACTGTCTTGCTTTCCAATGTTCTAGACCAAGAAACCAGGAACATACAATATTCTTGACTATTTTTTATAAATATCACGGCCGTGAGATTTTCGAATAGCATATTTTATGTAAAAATCCATTCCGACTTGTGACCCACGGATTCTCATAAAGTGAAGAAACTTAGTCAAATTCCTAAACCGACACTTACATACTTTCATTAGGCAGCCAAACTAAATCAAACTTAGTCCAATAGGGTCCCTATTACTTGAGCAATTTGGCTTTCTTTAGTGGCCGAACTTTCCTGCTCAGGACCTTATTAAGATAATGGACTTTAATAACCCAAGGCTTTTCTCCCTAATTAAAGTTCAAAACCAGTTCAGCAAAGACCTAAACCCTTCTGAATTTTTGACACGCCTTATCCCTAGTGCTAAGCCGAATTCTTTATGAAGTTTCTAGCTCAGTCCGCGAACTAGTTTCAAAAATGCAATGTCTGAGAAAATAAAAATATGAAATGCATGAAACATAACCATTTTTTGGGAAAGGCAGGACAAAAGTTAATCCTCATTTTGTGTAGAATGAAAAAATTGGGGGTGACAAAAAAAAAAATCAAATCAAAATTTAGATGTCAACATTAGTAAGAGTGCCAAATGCTGCAATGACTCGACACCACTTCCATTTTTTCTCCGTTGAGCAAGAATGGCCGACCTTCATATTGATGAACGTGGTTTAACATTTCAAGCCAGCAGCTTGACAAAAGTTGCTGAAGGAACGACCAATAAATTGTATAGAAGAGGGCCGCGAGCAATGGGGTCGCGCAAAGTGAAGAGTTTTGTCATCAGGACACCAGCATCACACCCCAGACTGGCTATCCATGACTCATGTAGTTCACAAAATGGACTTGACGGCAACAGATTGCAAGCGTGCTTGCAAGTGGCCATTGAATAATCTGTCGAGCCATAAGGCATGAGTAAGAGTGTTCGCCCGGAGCCGCAATGTTAGGTTTGAGCTTTAAACAAGTTCTATAATTAGACTGTCTTTCAGAAGCACCCCACCGACGCCAACCTTACTCCACCCCTGAGTTGGTGGTTGCTGCTTCTCCTCCTTCTTCATGTTGATGGAACGCCTATGTGGTCCCATTCATTAAATAAATGACAAAAGAAATAACAAATAAACACAAAGAAAAAAAGACAAAAAAAGGCAAAAAAAAAAGTCAAAAGCAAAGGGAAAACAAAAGAAAGGGCTTGCTGCCCCGTGAGGTCAGTAGACCATGATACAGAAAATAGGGGGGAGAGAGAGTTCCATCGAAGGGTGCGAACTGGGGGCGGAGAATAAAGAGGCGCACTTTTTTTAGCGATCCCCATTCAAAGACCAAATATTAATAACGGAATTGGCTCAAATCTTAGTATGAATTTCTCTTAAGTTGAGGCCCAAGAGTTGATTGGTTTCCTTCATTGACATTCCATTCTCTGAATTCCTCCAATCGCGATTAGAGTTTCCTTGCCCTTTTTTTTTTTTATGTTCTACTTTTGTGGTGATGAATACACCTTGTCTTGCTGATGTTTAAGCACTGATAGTAAATTAAAAGTTTAGCCTTAAATGGCAAAAATATAATAAGATTTAGGACTTCTTTTGGCAATTGTCCCCTCGATATTGGTATTTCGAGTATTGCTAATGTCACCGTAGTTCCGATGGAAAATCAAAGCCAACAACAAGGGCCACCAAAATCACTTTCTCCGAACTAGTCGCTCTCTCTCTCTCTCTCTGTCCATCTCTCTCTCTCTCTCTCGACATCACAGGGATACATACTTTGACTTTTCTTCTTGCCAGTCTCGACGTCAAAGGGGGGGCCGGGGACGGCCCGGAGGGCCCGCGGCGAGGGCGGAGGAGGGAGGGAGGGGGAGGGGAATAAAAAAAACC
>JAGVVM010010756.1:0-12772 GCA_019149425.1 Psidium friedrichsthalianum
TAAAATGAAATTATGAATCTCTTTTCTGACTAGGATTGCAAACATATGAGCACATTAATCAATATACAACGGGACCGGACAGCTGAGTTAGGTCCATGTCCTTGAGGGGGTATTGAGTTGTATGCCCTAAGCAATCGTGCTTTGTTGCGATTTGGACATTTTATTGTACTTTTCATTCTTTTAATAGCAATGATGTGCTCATTCATTTATGTTCCATTGCTCTAATAAATATAGTCTATAAGATCGGATTTATGACTAAGTTATATTCTCGAGACGTAGTGAATGTGTGTGGATAGGTAATCAGTTGACCAATTTTTAAACTGTTCTAGTCAATGGATCGTTGAGTGACGTTAATGATTTTGTTGAGACTGTGGTGTTTTGAGTTTCGTCATATTATTGGATGCTCAGGGTTTGAAGAGTGCAAGTTATTGGACTTTAGATGTTTTGAATTAGAACGCAGATGCTCAATATTGGATGAAGTCACTGAACGTGACACACACGTTTAACCAATTAATAAGCATTGAAGTTTCGAGTAGGTTAATTGTCTAATTATTCAGAGGCCCCCCTTTTTTTGTTCAGGATGTAAGTGAGCCTCAAACTCTGGAGGCTAATACTGACTTTTGTGTAAATGACTATGATTCTGCAGTGCACACATTGACAGGTCGTCATGCCGCCTCTGTACTTGATGGCCCATGGATTATTTGCATACGAAGTCACAAGTGTGGGCACAATAGTTGGATTTATCTCCCATTGTTTTAAGTAGTCACGGTAATATCTTATGTGATCTAATTGTGACTGCTGCATGACGAAAATCCTCTGCTGGGGTTGTCATCGAAATGTCTTAATAATGCATGTCAAATAGATCTGAGCAGGCTGCGATTGGCGAAAAAATTTTTGACTAATAATTCATGGTTTTTGTTCGCTCGGGACATGGTAAGGCAGAAAGATCCGAATTACACTGTAACTTGATAGGTTTATTATATTCTTGCAACATTCACATTGGTCTAGGTAGTCGCGATATATTGCTAATATTATACTCATGGACTTGTGAAACTTATAAATTGATTAGGAACAATCACTTCATCTCTGTGTGATACTAATTTGCCTAGTATAATGTCCGAGTGCTAGTTCAGTGACATGTAACTTAGAGATGTCAAACACGTAACCAATGCGTATTGACACTCATATGAAAGACGGAAGTTGGAGCAAGTAGCAAAGGGGCGATTGACGACCTGTCAATGTGTGCCACTTGTAAATCTAGTCATTTAACACAAGTCCAAGCATTATGCCTCAGGTTTGAGGATCACTTACACCTGACCCAAGCATTAATCATTAGACATTAACCCTACTCGAAACTTCCATTATTATTAATTGTTCAACGTGTGTCACGTTCAGTGAACTCATCCATATATGAGCATCTCGTTCTAATTTCAACATCTAAAGTCCATAACTTGCGACTCTTCACTCCCTTGAGCATCCATAAGTAATGAACGAAACTCAAACCCACAGTCTCACAAAATCATTACGTCCCACTCAACGATCCATTGACTAAGAACCGTTTAAAATTGGTCCAACTGAATTTAACCTATCACCACATTCTCGCGTCTGCGAGAATAAACTTAGTCATAACCGAGTCTTATAGCTCTATTCATTAGAGGCAATGGAACATAATGAATGAGCACATCATTGCTATTAATAAGAAGTGAAAGTACAATAAAAATGTCCAAATCGCAACAAATCACGATTGCTTTTATGGGGGCATACAACTAATACTCCCTCAAGGGACTGGACTAACTCAGCTTGTCCGTCCCGTTGTATATTGATAATGTGTGGCTCATATGTTTTGCAATTCCTATCAGAAAGAGATTCATAAATTTCATTTTACTTTATTTGTGACATTAACGAACTATTAGTAACATCTATCTATTTCCATTGCTGACCACCTTGGACATTTTCCTAGCTCCAAAAACTAGTTGGGATAGACTAGGGAACGCATTCAACTCACGGTCAATTTTATCCTTCAAACTTTATGTTACACT
Organism: Psidium friedrichsthalianum; assembly: GCA_019149425.1. Lineage (NCBI taxonomy): Eukaryota > Viridiplantae > Streptophyta > Magnoliopsida > Myrtales > Myrtaceae > Psidium > Psidium friedrichsthalianum. The sequence continues at coordinate 2,040 of JAGVVM010010756.1, forward strand.
CATTTTCTGCTCCTTTAAGCTCATAACATTTTTCTGGGGTTGTGCTTAGCTAAAAGGGGGTAGTTCGAGGTTGACGCATTTGAGATTTGTGGCCCCTTTTTGCTTCAAATATAAAATTTGAGGACCATTTGGAGGAAAACATGCGCTGCCCACAAGCCCTGTGGCCATCATACTAGTTTTCTTTCTCTCCTTTTCTTTTTTGGTAAAGAAAGAATGAATTCACTGCCCAAGCGCCATTTACAAAAAAAAAAAACTGACCCACACAAGAAACCTTTGCACTCGAAGTGACACCGGGTGGATGTCACCTATGGGTGCAAGGGTGTGAGTTTGGTGCAAAGCAAGAAAGACTAGTGGTGGCAAACACGCGGCAGGGCACAAAGAGAACCGATACTATACAAGAAGACATCAACAAGATAGAAGAAGAGATAATCCCAACTAGCACGCATCCTCTGGTTTTTGGGTTACCATCACCTTTTGAATGTAGGCCCCTTTGTCTCTGACCACCTTCTGAAGGTGTTTCTTCATGGTCAGACTGTAGTGAGTTGACATGGGAAGGTATGTGGTTTTTCATTGTCCAATCAATGACATAAAGCACCAAATGAAAATCGAAAGATAATCTGGTGGAAGGTGTGATCGCGGAAATGTAACATAGCCCAACGTGGATTGTCTTGCTAGTCACGGTTAGGCCAAGCCAAGTTGCGTTTAGAAGCCCAGAAAAGAGCAAGGGCTCCCGGGGAAGTGCAAGCAAAAAAGAGGTGGTTGATAGAGTCCAGCCAGCGGCCACAAAAAACACAAGTACCTTCCAATATATGATGAAAACTGAGTAGTACAACCTAAACTGGTAATCTGTTGAGCGCGATAAGCCACAAGTTGAAGGAGTGTCGACGGGTAAGAGCGCAATCCCAAACAAAGGAGTGCCACGACACAATTTGCCCCCTACCATGGAAGAAATTCCAAGCAGAGCCATAGAAAGCACGCTCGAAGTGCTAGCAGTCCAAACAAGATGATCTAAAAACTCAAGGATGGTGGGAGCCTAAGACCATGCGGCAAGCAAAGCCATGACTTGAGAAGGATGAATGGGAGTAGAAAGGAATTCAAAGAGAGTAGCCTCTCAAGGGATGCCAGATCCATAAATATCCCTATTAGAGAAGGTTTTGTAAAGAGGCCCCCTTTTATGCCACAAGTCAAACCAAAAGGAGACAGCTTGATCATTACCAACCCTTCATCGAAACAAAAGTTGAGTCTAAGCGATGGTCCAGTATCTTCTTCTTCTTTTTTCATTTCTCTTTGTTTGGATTTTGTTTGTCTCAGTAGGTCAATACCCAATCTTCGCTCAACCCATCTTCTCATCTCTTTCTTAATTCTTCCTTGGTGATTTTCGACTGCTAAGGAAGTACCTTACAAGACAAATACACCTCGCGTGTTATAAACAACCAATCATCATTGTATGTCTCCTATGTATCGCATCCTACTTGTCACGGTCTGTATATTCATCTCACTTTTAATTAGTTGGATATACCACATCATCACCGTCATGTGATATATATATATATATATATATATATATATATATATCGCGTAAAATACATTCTTTAAATGTATGGGATGTTATAAGGGATTTCAAACTTCTCCTCATGTCAACGTATGACTTTTAAAGAGTGTGAAGTTTTATATTTGGTACTTTAAGCAGGGTGATAGCAATTCCCTTACCAACATAAATTCTCGATTGATAATAAGAGTCCCTCATCGCTACTTTGAATTTCCTAGTCGTTTCCCTGCCGCCGCCGATAGGACAACCGAGCCTTCTTTGTCAAAAGGGTTGGCGGTGATGGGCTTGCTCAAAATGATTGGAATCAATCCAATCCACTCGCGTGCTTGAATTTAAATATGGACGAGGACAGGACAAGACACAGACCCAGATCAATACGAACACATCACCTCAAGAAAAGGAACGAACAAGAACAAAACGAGAAGATAAGGCAAGTTGGAGTGAGTTGATGGCAAACCTTCTTCCACACCGTTCTTCTGGCACCAAAAGACAGCACCAAACCACACACCATTCGTCACATCAGACTCGAAGACCGCACTCCACGTTGTGGATGTGACTAAAGGCTCTCAATTCGTGTCAAAGAGTATAATGTGATCGTGTTCATAGTTCGTGTCGATTCACGTTTGACAGAAAGTACTGTCCGAAATCTGCTTCTATAAGCGGAATTATTCCATTTCTCTCTCTACAAACGTCCTGAATATGATGAAAGCCATCGGTGATTCAGACGAACAATGAAAAAAACATCCCAGCTTTTGATTCAGCAGAGACTGTTCTATGCTATCTGCTTATACCGCCTTGAAAACAGCCTGTGTCTTGTAAAATTTTTCATCGAAAGCGATCTTTAAACCCGAAAACCGCGCTGATAATGAATGATATGGAGCCAAAAATGGACACCATCAAGCGCCGAAATACTAGTCAGTAGTCAGGACATTTATACAGAACAAAACCTCGTGATCTTGATCCCAGCAGGCAAAAAAAAAAAAAAAGATGAAATGTTGACATTAATCCACGAAAAGGGTGTCAAAGAAGTCCCAGATTCCTGTACTGCATCGACTGATATACAAGCGAGCTGATTTCTACGTTATGTCTGCAAAATTTGTTCGAGGAACAGAGAGAACTCACGAGTGAGAGCAACTTCGGAAAATTTGATCACGCGGAGGCCCGAACGAAGCGAGGAGGGGGGGAGGGGGCAAAGGGGAGGCTGCGGAGGATGAGGAAGCGGACCCTCCGCGGGAGCGGCGCGCCTTGGAACAGATGCTGGAGCGCCCTCGCCAGCACCGTCATGTACTCCTCCATCAGCTCCGCCAATATCGCCACCAGGATCATCCTCTCTCTCTCTCTCTCACACCGCCAAACTTAATTGTCACTTCAACTGACACCGACCCAAGTGTTTTGTACTGGGGAAATTTGTGACCCATGTAGGAAGACTGGGTACTCTGAGTTGTTGGGTTTTATGGGGGGTACGTATGAGCCGCCAAAATTAACATTAATGAGCCAAACACGACATGTTTTCGAATTTTTAAATTTGGGAAATTGCGAATAAGGGTATAAAGTGAGATTCGTATCTCAAAAGAAGACTTGAAAGGCAGATTTTGTTCCGAAATAAAAACTTGAAACAGATAATCTAGTCTCAAACAAGTATCCTAATTTACTGATCAGTTGGTTTGCACGTTGTTTATTCCAGAGGCTGGAGCACGGGCGATTTTATTCGATAATTTCTACCTTGACCCAATTCGATGCGTTGGGTGGGGAAAGATTTATTGGGTCAATAAGTTTAGATTCTTAGTTGAGATTAAATTGATCATCTCATGCTTTTATTTCCGACCCTTTTTAAAAAAATAAAATCCGCTTTGACCTCTTATAAATATATTTACCTTCTCAATAATTTTGAGAAGCAAGATCAAGTTTATATCACGGAATGTTTAAATATATTTACCTTCTCAAATATATTTACGACACTAAGTAGAAATGTTTAAATCAATCCGGGCCGACACTTGTTAGAAAAGTTCTGATGACAGGTCCTTTGGAGTTTCAATGTTTAATGAAACAAATGAAAGCTGCCTGTCTCTGGAATTGTCCATGTCCTTCCCCATCCTTATCCACTCTTCCTTAAATTCTATCCTTCCCTCATTCAGGATTGCCACATCATGCGGGTCGGATTTGGATTGGGCTTTAGACCGGTTTAAATTATTGCTAAAGTATAGCCACTTGCTTACTTCACTCTATGCCCGGCTCATGGACATTTGATTGCCGGTTTCCCTCTACTAAAATCCCATTGAGCGGCCTTCCACGATTTAAAAATGATACAATCTCGTTCGACCTCGGGATTACAACATCTGTAACCCCACGGTAACGAAGGTTGGAAGGTAATCGCATGGACGGTGACTTTGACACTTCATGTCGTAGTCATATTAGGAGATTGGGACTTTTGGGTGTCGTGTGTGTAATGGTTCTAGGTATGAAGCGCTGTTTTGCAAGTGACCAAGGAAATTCGGCTAAGCGTTAACCCGGGGCATGTGTCCTTGTCCTAAATAAGCTCGACGGGGGGCAAGTGATAAATGAAATTCGGCTAATCGTGAAACCCGTGGCATGTGTCCTTGTACTAAACAAGCTCGACGGGGGCCGAGTGTTTCCAACTGATGGGTACATTGCATGGTCGGCAAACTATACATCCGGCGGGTCGTCTTTGAACAAAAGCTCCACCTATACTGACAAGTTGAAGGTGATGGTGTGGTAATTATGGTCCGAAAATCGGAAAAATTACCCCAAAAAAAAAAGAAATTCCTAAATCTATTATAATTTTATCGATTCAATTCATCCGAGTAATTTTGAATGGCCAAAACTTTGTGTCGTCGTCATATCGTGCGATTGGAGCTTTGGGGTGTTATGTGTAGTATCATTCAAAGTATGAAGTGTCATTTTGCAAGTGATAAATAAAATTCGGCTAATCGTCAAACATGTGGCATGTGTCCCCATGCTGAATAAGCTTGATAGGGGTCGAGTGGTTCCAACCAATGGGTACATTGCATGGTCGGCGACTATACATCCAACAGGTCGTCTTCGAACAAAATCTCCGCCTATACCGACAAATTGGAGGGGACAGTGTTGTAATTATGGTCCAACAATTGGGCAAATTACCCAAAAGAAAAAGTCTTAAACTTATTTCAATTATGTCAATTTACTTATAAACTTTTGCTTTGCCAACGTAATCCTAAACTTTTTGTATTTGTGTCAATTTAATTCATTCAGTTAATTTTGATCAATTGGCACTGTTGCGGAGACTTTTTAATTATACTTAAATAATTTTTGCTTTTTTTTTCTACACTTAGGATCGGCGAGGGCCACAGCATCCTCGTCTAGCTAGATCTAGCAAGGGCGTCGCCCTTGCCCAGACTAGGTGAGGCCTTCGCCAGCCCTAAGTGCAAAAAAGAAAGAAAGAAAAATAATAAAAATTCAAAAAAAAAATTCTACATCAACATTGACTGGCCAAAACTTACACATACAAAAGCCTTAGAATCGAAGTGGCAACAAAAAAAAAATTAAGACTGAATTAGCACAAAGACTTTTTTGGTAATTCCCCTCCAAAAATCAAAATCTTACAATCCTCCGTGGAACCATTTGGCTACATTTTTTAAGTGAAATGCCGATTTTCCTCTATTCTTTAGGGAAAGAGATAAAAATTATATCCAAATATCAAATCTGTCCTCTATATAACCTTCGTGAAATAGAGTAAGTTCTTGGGAAAATCAAAGAAAGAACAACCTCCTTTCTCTCTCTCTCTCCAGTTTCACACTACATTGCTTTTTTTAAAAGTATTAAGATCTTTATGAATCCTCTATTTATCTACGGTCTATATTACCTGTGTTTCATCTCCATATGATTGTCTGCATCTGACCAGCTCGATAAATTGGTTTTTAATTTGAGGGTTTCGGGATTTTCACATAAAACGGTATTTCCTAGACATCCCAATTCCCCAGTCATGTCCCATTCGAGAACACGCATGAATCCCGTAAGAGTGCTCTGGCCCCATAAATTACACAGGACCACTTCATAGCTAGAAGCCCGGATGCATTGCATTGTTTGCCAACCCTTCGTTGGCCCCTTTGCTCCTAAAGCTTTCACTTGAAACTTGATGCACACAGCACTCAACCATGCCAAAAGAATAATAAGAAGTAATATACAAAATAAAGCTCACTTACCAAACAGTACGAAAATCTGTTGAGTCTCACCGAATCCAGAAGCCACAGTAAAGAAGGCTTTTCTCTGCTAGTTACATGGAAATTTCTGACAAGCACAGACACAATTCATGAAAGATCTACATCATCCTCCGCTTTATAAAGCTATACGCATTTCCCTAATTACTATATGTAGAGATGGGGATGGGAAACGGCTTTTTCTCTACGCAACATCCAGCTTGATGGGTCTCTGTACCCTGGAGAAAACTATGGCCAGGAATATAACGAGAGAGATGCCGACTGCGAAAAGTAGAAATGAACCAGAACGGGGGCGGACTGAAGGTGTTTCCAAGGATGCTGAAGCCATGGGAGGACCACAAGATTCCCCACCTGGCTTCGACCCCAACGTAAAGTTTGTACACAGCTCCTCAACAATTTCTGCCGTCTTATCGTGAGCAGGGAGTTGGCTGTCTCTCTTTGGTTCATTGTCGTCAGAACAATTGTCTGTTTCTTCTTTAACCTGAAAGGAAAATTAACAGCATTGGAAAATTATCCATGTTCATAGAAAGGACCTTAAAACTAATGTGCCGATTGGTTTACCTTGGTAGGAGCAGATTGTACATCTTCCTCGTAGCTTGAAGATCTAACTTCATCATCCCTAGTTGACCCAGATTGACTTTTCATATGCAGCCGAATTCTTCTGGCAGCAGTACCTTGAACTATAGAATTCTCTGAGCCTGGTTGATGTCGAGCTTGACGAGTCCTAATCTTGATATTGGTTCCAACAATCATATTGTCACTTTGGTTAACAGAGCTCTCCTTAACAGTTGATTGAACTTCTTCTTCTTCTTCTCTGTTAGAGCCAGTACCTCTCATTTCCTCATCACCTCCTTCTCTCTTTACGCTTCTTGGTGGTTGATTAGCTAGATCCACCCCAAGACGAAGCCTTCTAGGAGCATTACCCTGCACTACAGGGTATAGTCGGACTTCAGAGTCACGTGGCCTGATCTTGATCGCAATTCTACCACCCTCGTTGAAAGATTCACCAGTTGATTCTGCCATATTATTTGAAGCAACATCTCCAGGTGATCCAGACGAAGTTACCACATCCACCAAATTCCTCTCATCAACAAGACCATCATACCATCTGTCATCTTTGACATCTAGGAGTGACTGCAAAGACGACAGGGAAGACAAGATGTTGGAATTTGATCTCACATAATCTCAACAGCCTATCAGACCTTTGTTCAATATAAAAAAGTGAAACTAAAAATTTGTTGTAGTCAACTTAACGACAATAGCTAAGCTATTGTCCCCTGCTCATACCTGGGATAAGTAACTCTGATGCGCAAACGGAATCTCACTTCCTAGAGCTGAATTCTTCTGACTGTGGACTCTTCACAGGAGTCATCTTTATTATTGAAGACCTCAACCAACAAATCCGAGAGTGAGATGTCCTGCTCACTTGTACCATCCAGGAAATGTAGTCCGCCAAGATCATTGCCAAAAATCACAGGCGAAAGGCGAACCCATGTAGGGAGCTTGCTCTGTTTGAAGCTGTGTCTGCTCAGGGGAGAAAATTTTACAATCAACTGGATCACAAGGAAGATCAGAGAATTCGGGGTAACTCTCGCTCAATGGATGTACCTAAATGGAATGAACAAATAATATTAGTAATTTCTGTAGACATCTTGACAGCAGCTATAAGTCAAACAAGCAAAGTCCTTTTGGATGTAGTGCCAAGGGTATAATAACTCAATAATCTTTTTTGGTGGATAAAAACAACTACTGCTATTCTATGGAGGATGCAAATTTTTTACCATCCTCCAAAGGTGTTCCATCAGTGATACCATCTTCCAAATGGCAGAGACATGATACTATTGCAGCTGCTCTCGAACAGGCATTTGACCATTAGGAGTCATTTTTGTCCAACTTAATCCGTCAACCACCGCTTGATTCCATCTGATTGCGATTTTCCTTGGACATCGGAAACAGGCGTTTCTCTGGAACTGCTCAGATAATGTCTCGTCAGGATAGGACTTGGCTGTCGAGATAAGCCAGTTTGTTCAACTTCATCGTACTTCACAACTTCAGGCTTCTCCTCCGCCTTCCGAAACAAACGACAGAGGACATAAGCACCCTACATCAAGTGCAAAGAGTAAGAACAAGACATATATTCCAACCTCCATGCATAATAGAACAGTCATCAATACTCTCTTCACAACCAACCAATTCGAAACACCCAAGCCTCTCTTTTTAACAATCTAAATGTAACTGGTCAGTGGCATCATTTTATAGATAGCGGCCCCTGCATCCTGCAATTTATGATCGAGGAATTGCCACCATATAGTAATGCTTTGAGTTTTCATCATTTACAGGAATCCATGCTGGAACTAACATACAATAATATACAACACCACAAATACAGAATATGCACTCAAAGTTAGTGCCTAGATTCATCAGCACAACACGACACTGAGCATAAAAAGCAATGTCGCTGCATACCTGGCCGGGTCCGTCCCATCAAGATCCTTCTCAGTGGCACGATACTCGTGCATAATCAGTGAGTCCTCTCGCCCTTGGGTGCACGACCTCTGTAGAAGACCAGGGTCTTCTTCATCCCAATCAAACTAGCAGCAGCACCACCTGTTTGCGAGACTTGATGGTCCGGTCCTTGCCCGTAGCTTTCCAGTACCAGCATCGGTGGCCCGATTCGATCTATGCCCATTTGGGTACTTCCTGTCCCGTGGGCAAAAGAAGAACCACTCCGGATCATCATTTTTTATCACCGATAATCCTACAACCACACACATAAGCAGATTCCACGGTAAGACCCATTATCCAAGAATCACTTCATCTCAGCACAGCAATTAAATAAACCAATCCGGCGTTAGCAACAGACACACTACCCCCCCAGAAAAAAAAGACACTTGCATTTCACTCTTTTCCCCTCTTACAAGGATTTTCCAGAGGGAATCTAGTTGACTGGGGGATAAAGGTAACCTAGCATCATCCGTCAGAGCACCAAATATTCAAAATTCGCCCCTTCAATATTCCAATAATCCCAGAAATCGCTAATTTTGGAACCTAGAAAAGGAAAAAAAAAGAAGAAAAACAAAGTGAGAGCAATTACCAGGCAAATCCCAGGGTTCCTGTTTGCAGACGTCTTTTCGGGGATGACCTGGACCTCCGAGTGGCGGCCATTGATCTTCAACCTCAGGTATGACTGATCAGCTCCTCGTCCGTCGGCCTGAATCTGAACCGCAGAGGCAGCGATTCCATCGCCAACACCCTCATTTCAAGAACCGAAGCGCAAAACACCACCAGCCCAAACTTCAAATCAACAGAGCACGAGCAGACACGCGATCAAAAGCCCAGGAATCCCCCCCGCTAGGATCTTCGCAGAGAGAATCCGGACAATTGTTCGGGAATCGCTGAGCCAGTGCCCAGTGGGACGATGGGATTTGACTGACTGGACCGTCTTCGCTTCGGCAGCTGACCCACACTGACCAGATCTTCTTTCTCTCGGGCATTTTTCCCAAGGCCAAAAAAAAAGAAGGGGGGGGAAAAAAGAGGAAAAAAAAAAGAAGGAGAAAGGGAAAAAGGAAGAAAGGAGGAAAAAAAAGAAAAGGGAGAAAAAAGGGGGAGAAAAAAGGAGATGAGGGGAAATAGAGAAGAAGGACAAGGTGAGGGAATCGCTAGCTCCAGTGCCCAGTGTCAGCTTATGGGATTTCACTGACTGGACCGTGCTTTCTTCGCTTTCCCCCGCAGCAACATCCGGGAGCCCACATGAATTCTTAGAGCGTAAACAACCCGACAGAATACTGAACCTGACCTCTTCGCCTCACTAGCACGTGCGAACGCGGGCATTGAAGAGGGACGACACAGGGACCTGGACCACCAACGAATATGCTAACTTGCATCGGCCGGCGCAGCGAGCAGCAGTGCGCGTCACGGCCGCTCGGGCACTGCGCGTCCGGCCGTTTTGCCCACGTGCTTTCGCTTGCGGCGGGGGTCAAGGCGTGTCGCGTACCAGAAACACACTTCGAGCGGTGCTGGGCTTTTTGCGCCCCCCGACGTGGGCTCGGAGACCGTCTCACGACATACGCGAAGGTCGGGCCCTTCAAACGCCGTGTAGCGAGGCCCCTCACGTGGCGCGAGGAGCTGAGAGGGTGTCCATTCAAGCAACGCGTGGTGATAGGCTGCGACTGCCGCAGTGTTTACTGCGTCCATGCTGAGATGGGGTGCAGCGTGATGTCACCTACCCACGAACGAGCGGCGCAGGGTGGTGTTACGGGTTCCTGTTCCGAGGGATTGTCACACGCGAGCGAAAACGAGCGGTGGTGCTCTGCTTTTTCGCGCAAACTTTGCGAGCGAAATACGGTATCTGGCGGATTAGCATACATTATATTATTATTTTGTGCTTTTTGTTTTCTGTTGGCTGAGAGTATTCCTGATTGTAGATTAATGATTATTTTTATGTTTTGTTGTCGTCGTTAGAGGGGATTCTGACGTTGACTTATGTTTTTAACTTTGGGTACAATTGAGTCTAGCGATTATAGTACGTGTGCGATCAGTCTTATTAATCTTGGCCTTCGGACGATATTCAATTATTCACGGCTACAGAAATCATATTCTAAATTGCAGGCGGCATTCAGAAGTTCACACGCGATAGAGGAAAATACGAGGAAAGATGGTCATTAGGCCTGATTAGCTACTTACTATTATAATTCCGAAATAGGTAAGTGGTCATATCATGTGTCACCAAACTACTATTTACAGTAGTGCAGATTAAATTGATGACTAACTCAACTATAAGGGCAAAAGAACTTTACCCTCTCAAAATTAATAGATTATTGTTATTTTCCCGATCTATACAGGCAAAACAGAAATTTACCCCTAATCATTATTTTCGTAATACCGTATCACTCAAACATTATTGACTATAATTTAATCACCTATACATCTTAATGATAAATTTTACTCCTAAACCGATAAACAAATTAACC
>JAGVVM010010758.1:0-16281 GCA_019149425.1 Psidium friedrichsthalianum
CATCGGCTTTGCATGCAAAGCAATGAAAATTCATCGAAACTGTGTTTGGTGCATAACTCTGTCATATGTCAACTCATAGTTTTTGCAAATAGGGAGGGCAACATCAGGTAAAGCACATCGGCGTGTTCTTTGGGTTCTGGTATATTTCTCGTGACCTCGTAATGAAAAAAGTAAAAATTAGATGTCTGAGACCAAGCCATTTCACTCATGGGATGAATTATGCCGTTCCAAAAAGTCATAAGAACACCTTAATTAGCAACAAAACATACCCAATGGGGTAAAAAACGGTTTTTAAAAAATGTCATGATCTCTTGCTTCAAGTGTTCTGGAATGATATGGTAACTTGACATACTGATCTGGCGTAAGGCATAAAATGAGGTTTAATTGAAGTAAATTAACCTGCATTCTAATTGGTTTGTTTGCTAAGGGAGCAGTTGTCCGACAACTTTAATTTACTGTTGTTCACATTGGTCGAACTTGAAACTTAAGCTATTAATGGGATGTCCGCATGACAGTCAATTTAGATGCTTACTGATTCATCATGAATTCCAGTTTGGCTAGCATTCCAAGTTTCGCGCACTCGTTCTTACTTTTCCGGACTCGTGCTCTAGCCCCATCTTTGGAAGAAACGCCTGCATTTTTTGTTTTTTTCATGAATTCGTTAGTAGCTGGTGTCAAGTCTAAGCTTGTTTGAAAAGTGGACAGGGGGTAAAGACCACTGCTTGTTCACAGATTGTTTACGATTTGTGCGAGCAACAATTTGTGAAGTAAACCAACCTCGAAAGAGCAGGAAGTTGGCTACGATCTACTCCTCAAGTCAAGTGCATTGTCTTACACAATAATCAAGAATACGCGCAACTGCCCCTTTCATGTTAATTGGGACTGTTATGGGCTGAACTTCAAAATCTTCTGTCCTAGTTTTGTCTTGGTGGCATGCCTGGAAGTTCAGTTTACTCTTCTGATGCAGCTGGATTGCAAAAATCGCACAAAGATTTCGACTTTTAAGGCCAAAACCATCGTATCTTCGAGTCACTCATAATGGATTTACCAGAATTGTTAGATTGATATCACCGCGGTCAGTTGGAGTGAAGTTCTACAACAATGCTTTAGACCGTAAAGCATAGTCTAGCTGGTCAACGATTCAAACGCTTGAGATAGAAAAACTAATGAACTGCGCAGAGAACTCAAAACAGTTTCAAGATGGCCAAAACAAAGAACGAGCCTTCGAGACATGCATTTCTAATCTCGACCAACCGCCTGCAAAACCACAACGCACGATAAAAACATTTTCCCATTTCGCCTGAAACCGTATTATTCGGCAACTACGGATATAGCCAAACTAACATTTCCTCTTTGATACCGGGGGGAGGGGGGGAAAATATAAGGACCTTGATGATTTATTGGTGCCGACGGGCACTGATCGACATCCCTTCAACCTCCGACGTCGTCGTGCGAATGCGGGAACCAAATGCACGTTCCAACTTCCTTACCGCAACTCCAGCGCAGTAGTTGTACTTCACGGAAGCACCACCTCCCACTCCTCCATACGAACGCCGCAATCTCCAAATCCGGCCAACAAGACAACAAGCCACAAGAGTACCCATTTCAGCAACAACAATGACACACACACTGACAATGTTTATTGTACTCAGCTACTGTTGAATTAATGGATTGATGAATGGTGAAATCACCAAAGATTTGAACCGGTGATGGAGTGATGACAGTGGAGCTCGTCTGGTTATATGGGACTTTACTGCCCGGCTGGTGATCGGTCGGTTACTGGGTACGATGTTGACTCTTGACTGTGATTCTGGCACAGATTCCGGAACGGTACTCCATTAAAGGCCTACCCCTTTTTGCTTCACTCTCTCTTTCTATAGTTGAAAGGGCCAAGTTGCCTTCTTGTTTGGGCGGTTATCAGTCAATGGTTATCTTTTCCAAGAAAATGAGCGTCAGGCAAAATTAAATGCATGCTCATCGAACTTCATCTCTATTTTCATGCAAATCGATCTGTTGGTTCCTTTATGTCAAAAGAGAACCTAGCGACCTCAGATCCTCGAGGAAAATTGATTGTTTGGAAGCAATTTACGCAATGAATCATCCTTCACGCTTCGATAATTTTCGCTGGAAGTCCCTCAGCTTTAGTTCGCAATGCATCGGAAGTTCGCGCAAGAATGTGAAAAGGTAGTTGACTTTAGATTGATGAAAGGTGACCTCAAACTTGGTTACGGAAGTCCATGACGACAGATGTGATTGCCAAATTGAAAGTCGTGGGAAGAGGAGGGACAAGACAACCAGAATAACACTAACGAAACGAGTATTTCCGTCGATCAGAAGCTATGGGGCTGTCCAGAGCAAGAGACCGGACGAAGCTGGCGGTGATTGATTCATCGTGATGCGACAGAGCCAAAAAACAACACGAAATCAGCACGCGCGGCGGACTTATTTGAATGTTATTTTTCACTGATAATCCACCATACCCTATAAGTATATCAATCTTATAACTTAATTTACTAACTCTATTTGTTTTTAAAGGACCATTACTTATACGACAGGCAATTGTTGATCACACCCGGACCAGATCCAAAGCCCGTTCTCAATTTGTCGCTGAGACCCGCTCGTAACCCAGGTCAAGTCCAGGCGTTTAGCTATTGAAGAACCATCAAAAGCTTGAACAAGCATTCATATATCGCAGCGAATTTCCAGCTCCACTGTCAAATCTCCATTCGCGCTACCAGCAGGCATTTGGAGGCGTATCGTCGAAAAATCATCGATTCACGCTTTTCCGTGAGGAATACCGACCAGGGGATTCTCGAGGATTGACATGAGATGATCGGACAGCCGATGTAGACATCATACAACACAGACAATACGGAGCTTAAAAGATCTCAAATATCAATGAAACATCCCTCGGACAAAGCATGGTCATTTAAAACATTGCCATCCAATTTCTGTGAACTGCTTTTGTAAAGAGATTTAAAACGGGGCGAGATAGCACAGCGTAAAAGTTCCAGAAAGCTTTAAAACCCGAGCAAACTACAGAGAGCCAAACTCCATGTTCAGATAACCCCATAAAAGTTGTCAACTCGGCTTTGTAAATACTTTTCGGCTCACTCTTTGCTCTCTTGAATTCTTCCCATGTGAACATGCACTTCCATGGCTCCAGAGGAAGGATCACGAACCTAGCAAACACCCACAGCAATGAAATTTTCATTAGAACCAAATCATTCTATCTGTAAGTTCACATTTCACAGACGATCGCATGTTGCTAAAACTATTGCACAAGAACAATAACCTGACAGAAAGTATAATAACTACAGAAATCACTGCTTCTCCTCTTCATTTGGCCCCTTGTCTTCATCCTTTTTCTGCAATAGAGAGAATATAGCAGTTTGTCAAAGATGACATCATGGTCATAACCACGGGCTCATAGCACTTATGCTATTACATGCACTTCCTTGCACAAATTGAAGCTCTAACATAGGAACGCAAGTGCAAGGGAAAGAGTATGCATTCTCCACAGTACTCATGTAGTAACATCCATAAATAAGCATGCAGAAAATACAAGTCTGACCTAATCGAATTGAAGCCAATTTACACCTCACTTACACACAAATCCCAAAAATGAAGCATCAGACTGATGGATAACTATGATACCCTATATCAGATACACCCAAGCAACAAAATATCCCACTTCTACCAAGGGTTCTATCACAGTCGAAATCGCACCTGAGACTGGTTTTGCATGGAAACAAGCAAATCCTTGACGGAAGGATCATTTGGATCCACTCCAGGAAGCTGCAGGAGCAACAAATCATCATCATATGGAAGCTAGGCAACCAATTCTTTTCCATGTTAAACGTAAGAATTCAAGGGTTCATATGGAAGTTGCATCAGATGTACCGATGCAATTATGGATGACACAAAGGATTGGTCCGCCAACAACTTGCTCATATCTGTCTGGCCTGATGAATCTTTGTCGCTGTCCTGGACTGACAATTGAAGAGCTGCAAGCAAGCACCATACAGTAATGTATTAAACCACCAACCAGCAACAAGGAAAGACATTGTCTTCAATATGCTTCCGACAATCGTTGCAACAAAGTTAGGGATAATACGCCAACCCACATTTCTCTCCACAGTAGATGTAGCCAGGAAGGAAATCACTAATAAGGGAATTCTCAGCAGGCGTAACTAGTGTTGTGAAAGATGTCAATATGGAGTCCAGTCTGTCTTCCCCATATGATACCACAAGGCCATGTGAGTTTCCAAAAGTACTTCGATACAGTAGCACACAAGCAGACAGGTGAATACCATTCACCCATCTGTCGGCGTTGGACTCAAGACATACAAGTAAATCACAAGATCTAACCTAGAGCCAAATCAGGATCATCTGGAGTAGCCTCTGACATGTCGGTGTCTCGCATATCATGGCCAGAGGTGGTATCATCCATCGACATAGCAAGAGCCTGCTGTAGCAAAGCATTCTCATCATCCTGCCATTTTAAGCAAATATTAGTTCGAGTTCAATTACTACATATACTGAGTGGGGGCCAACAAACAAATGATCCTATCAGTAAAATTCAATTTTACCCCTGACAGAAAGTAGCAGCTGGCAAAAACAAAGTTAATTGCAATCCCTGAGTACAAAAAGAGGACCAAAGTACAAAAACACATTTTCTGTGAATTGGGCATCTCTCAATTATGATACGTTTTAGTGAATCGCAACCCTTCAAAAATTAAGGTAACACAAGATAATCATTGACCATAGAGGATGGGCATAATCAGTTGCACCATCATGCAGTAAACATTGATAACTTTGTGAGAATCCGAAAATAGGCGGCCCCAATTGGCATCAAAGCAAAATGCAGCAATTCTTTCGCATGTAGACATTTAAATCATCAAAGCCCTCAGTCTGCTTCATTTGACAAACAGCACAGAGAACAGATAATCAGAAAACCTATGGGAATAACACCATAGAATCATTATTTCCCTCGGCGTCCCAAATCTGCTTCAACCTTGAAAAACCAATGACCCCGTGCTTATGGTTTCAACAACAGACAATAAACTTTGACGATTCAATACTAACAAAGCAAAAGCCCTATAATGTATGCAGGCAGTTGAGACATTCTTAAAACACACCACAAATATCAAGAATGTAAACCAGATGGGAACATAGAAGCACCCACATTATTTCTTTTTCTAGATATCTATCCCCCCTAGAGACTCTATCTCCTTTCAGATACGTGCATGAATTTTAATCGACAGTATAGTTATCCTGAAGCATGGGGTAAAAAATCAGCAGATGCTCCTCCATGATTGTAAGAAACAACTTTAAATATCTCAGCAGGAAAGCTGTGGAGCATCCATAATAGTTGATACGTAAAATTCCAACCAACAGAGACATTTCATTAGCATGAAAATCGGACTTTTTTCTTCAAAATTGACAGCTTGGGGTCTTTGTATGTTCTCAACTTAAATGAGTGAAAAATGGGCTTGATAACACCAGGCAACTTGAAAGGCTTAACAATGATACTGACCATTATATCATCTTTTTTATTATCCGCTTCAGAAGCTGAACCACTGGCACCTTCAGTCATGGTTGCATCTTGTGATGATGGCTGCTGTTCTCCTCCTTTGTCCTGCTTAGCAGCTTCCTCAGCAGCCTTCTTAGCTGCTGCTTCTTGCCTTGCTCTTTCCTCTTCCATGGAAACTCTAAGAGCAAGGGCCAGCTCAGGATCCAGATTGGGATCAACACCAAGATCAAAACCAGAGACACCACCAGCAGCTGCTGCTGCAGCTGCTGCTGCAAAACCACTTCCACCTTCCCCATCCCCGGTGAAGATAGGGGTGCTACCAAACAATCAAATACATAAGGAAGATCAATACATGTCCCAGCATTGACAACAAAATTTCAAGGATGAAATCAAATGGCCTACCTTATCAAAACATCAGAAAGAGCATTTGGACCAGGAGGAACATGAACAATGTGGCTGGTGTCGTTATTATTCACAGCAGCAAGCAGAGCTTCCAGTTTCTCAGGTTTCCCTTCATCTTCATCCCCAAAGTCGACAATATCAAGTGCCACACTGTTCTTCTTTAACTTCCTTCCAATCATCTCCAGTACTTTCTTGTCGTGTTTGATGGGACTAAAAGTACCCAATATCAATATCCAATTGAAGAAGCAAAATATGATATATTGAAGAGCGGAGAACAGGAAAAAAACTCGCAGCACCTTCCAGCAAAGACTATAATTCTTTGTTGCTGCTTTTTATTTTGGCGATGCTTTAGTGCCAATTGAGCCACCTGGATTCCCGCAGCCAGATTCATCTCACCACCAATTTCCAGGCCTAAATGCTCCACGTAAATAAGACATAAAAATTGTTGTAACATAATTCTCTTGCTACTCCAACAAAATTTCTCAGGGGGGACACCCCCCCCCCCCCAAAAAAAATATATATATCAACAACCCCAAACAAGAAAGAAAGAAAGCCAACACACATACGCCACAACAAACAAAATCCTATCAAAGGCCAATTTCCCATAATACGAGGATTAAAAAGATGCCACCGAACAACTCTCAAACCCTTTTTTTTTTTTGGTTGGACTCTCAAACCCATTTAATTTAATCAAAGTATCTATTGAAAATACCTAATTTGTTGGGAAATACAATTGCTCAACTCTACCTGTGGACACAGACACCCTTCATGCAAAGCCATAGCAAACTTACGAACATAGTTGTACAGACAGACAAATTATTGAAGACCAGGGGTATTTCAATAGATGACCCTCATCTACCACAGCACCAAAACAAACAGAACATTGAAAATGCAAATGGAGACTCACCGTGCATACAAGCCAGTATCTTGCCAAGGTCACTAGTAGGAGTAACCAAAACTCGAACTCCTTTCCCTGCCATAGTTAGAACTCCAACAGTGTTCTCCGGATTCGACTGCACACAACACCAGCAGGCCTCAAAAACTTTTTCCCTCTCATAACAACACCTAGTAAACTAAAATGAACAGACCACAGATCTCTCGAAGGATAAACGAATACCGGGACAGAACAAACCCTAGAGTGCACATCCCTCGTAAAACCACAATCGGTGAGCCCGGATTGAACAAAAGTCGCTCAAAAGGATTCGCGTTTTCCCTAATTAAACTCCCATGCCCTAACATAGTGAAACATGAAGCCAAACGAAAAGGCCGCATCGCAACAAACGAGGCCACATCACTGCACCTGTGTTTTGGCGCCGCAAATAATGTTCACAGCGTCCGCTTGAGCTTGAAACCTGTTGGGAGAGTAATCGCCATTGCGCATCCACTCGGAGTTGTCGATACATATCATCGTCGCCTGACAGAAAAAATAAAAATCCAATCAGCCACATAACATGCAAAGGACATCGAAACCCTATCCTGCGAAGCGGACATGAACACATCGAATCGTAAGCATCGTAATTGCGAAGAGAAGAGGATGCGAAGCTAACCTCAAGCACCATGATTGCAGATTTTGAGCTCAGAAAGCGACGATCAGAACTTGAGTTTGCGGAGACAATGAAAGATGATGAATCAAGAAGCTTTGGGGGGTTTACTTGCTTAAGAGGGTAGCAGAACCTGTGATCCTGCACGGTCGTGATCAGTATTCAAAAGTTACTCCTTCGCGTATTTCCAACCATCAGTTGCCACGTTTCAATAATGGGTACTAGGAGTTTGCGAAAGTTTCCCTCGATCCCTGAACTTCAACATATTTTGTTACCGCCCCCAAAACTTTTCAAAGTTTTGCACTTTTTTACCTGATTTTGATCATTTCTTACCCCATGGATGCGTCATAAGAAAACCTCATTCGGTTTTTCAATCTGTTTCGAAGAAATTTTTAATTTCTCTGAAATTTGAGGGTGAAAATAGTTTTGGTGTCCATTTCTTCTATAAATTTTTGGTCATGATCTAAATAAACACATAAGATAATTTGATGAGAATATTTTTTCAGTCACATTTTGTTTCAAAAGGAATTTTTTATCAAGCTGTCTCGCTTCAATATCAAGTCCGGAGAATTGGCAAAATCCACCCTTGAACCCTGAACTTCAAAGTAGTTTTTTACCACCCCAAAACTTCAAAGTTTTGCTCCTTTTTACCTGACTTTGATCATTTCTTACACCGATCAATGAGTTGTAATTAGACTGTCTTGTTTGGTTTTCTAGTCACATTCTGTTTCAAAGGAATTTTTAAAGTTCACTGGAATTTGAAGGTGAAAGTAGTTCCCGTGTCATTTTTCTATAAATTTTTCGATCATGATCGAAATAAATGCATAAGAGAATTCGGTGAAAATATTCTTTCACAATCATTTTTGGCAAAATTCATGTTAAAAGAGAGTTTCAACTCTCACGTTCGATGACTTGTTTCCAGGAAAAAAAATAACAGGGAAACGAAAAGGGTCTTTGCTTCGGTTACATACGATAGAAGACTAGGACTCATGCACTGTATTTGATCAAGTAAACAACTTTCCACGTTACCTAATGAATGCTGCAAATTTGGCTAGATTTCACCTCCAGCAAAACCATCTAGAGTGGTTCGAATAATGCTGCTACAGATTATATGCACGGTACAATCTCTCGGCATCTCGTGCTGTAGTGATCTTGCGTGGAAGAAATGCTCGCAGCGTGTGTCCAAACATGATGAGCATTGCACTGTTCTCTCATGGCAATCTTTGTTCCTCTGGAGATTCACTGTTGACAATGACTATCAGATCGCGGGGATGGTGGAACTGTATATGACCTGTCTTTTGCGTCGTTGTGTACATCGAGATCGCAGTCCTGGTCGCTGCTATAGATGTCAAAAATAGGGCCTGAACGAAGCCGACCTGGGGCATCGTCATCTTTATGGGCCGGTTTCGAAACTCTGTTCTCTGGCTTGTCATGATGCGAAAAAGACGTGTCTTCTGCATCCAGAGAGCTTCCTTCGATGCGATCTGGTGGTAGTCTAGACCATCAAATCTGTCCGTGTCATCTGCCAAGGAATCTAGGGACGTGACTGACGCCGCGCTAAGGAGTGGAGTGGATGAGGTTTGCTTGGCCCTGGCCCTCCTCTGCCATCCGTGCAGCGATGTCCTCACACTTTCAGACATCACCGACTTCTTGAATTTTTGAGCCCATCTGCACAACATGCTTGAATTTCAGAGGTGTCACACGAATAGGCTCAGACTGATCACAGTTTAGAGAGAGAGAGAGAGAGAGAGACCTGTGTAACAATGACATAAAGAGGGAAAGTAATGAAGCTACACCAGAACTGAGAGACAACCCTGCAAATGTCCGCGAAATGTTTGCATGAATGAGCTGATCTCTCAGGATAGATCATAAGAGGAAGTAGGACAGGAATGAAGACCCACCCGAATGTCAGTCGGATCACCAGCAAGCTGCGATTATTCATGAAACAAGTAGTGTCCCTTATCTCCCACTGCAAATATAGATTGTGTCATTTTGGATAATCAACCGAATCGGTGAAATAGGAACCTTACAAGAACATGATGAGTATTTTGTCCTGGTGCAAAAAGGAAAACTTGTTGGATTCTAGTTCCAACATGACAAGGCCATGTCTATTTGATTTCCCGTTCCCATGTCTAACGACAAATGCTGAACATATTTGCCTCAAGGAAACAGCATGCTTAGAAGCTGCGCAGATGCACTTCAAGGGATGATAGCAGCAATCCAACAATGAACCAGACAAGGCGTAGTTCAGGTAAGTAGAACAGACAAATGAATTAAGGATAGTTCAGATTGCTCAACTAAGGTTATTTGTCAGCAAAATCACTAAGCCATCGGAAGAATCCCCTTAGTCACACAAGATTTCATCGGTGGCACCTAGAGAGGTAAGTCCAACTTAGCTTCATGTTGTCACACTTTCCTAGTTTAGATTCCATGTTAGAAAGGGAAAGTTCACCTCAGATGCCATGCAACAAAGACATGTTTAGGAACTGCCTATGGCCAGGGTCAGTTTCTTACCAGGGACCAGATAAAAGTTGACATCTCAAACGCATTCTGCAATATAAATAAGGTTCCTTGAATGGATAAGCAATTAGGCGTATAGTATAACCGCAGCAATCGATAGCTGATTCCCCTGATTGCTCACCTGGAAAGATATGAACTGTATCAACCATAAAAGAAGCTGCGGTTTCCCAAACCAGAAGAGCTCATCCCTCAGTTTAAATTTATGATCTTCCATCGGTGGACGCAAATCCATGATTTCAACAGCCAACTTCACGACGACATGGTGAAGCTTGGTACCAATCAGCAGGATCAACTTTTGAGAGAGATAGAGAGAGGAAAGAGAAAGTTAGTCGCAGTTGCAATATCTTAATTCTAAAAGAGAGAAAAACAAAACAACATAACAACCAATAACATAACAGATTACAACTTACAATCGATGGAAGGAAGGAAATCCAAAAATAGATGTTGGTTCCTGATGTAAAAATAGAGAAAAGCATAAGAGTAGTCCCTTAAGATAAACCCACAACCAAATGACACATCGAAGAATCCGAATCAAACGGTTGGTGGAAAATCTTAACACATCAGTAGCATTCTCCCTTTGAAAGTATAGCCTCATGGTTAACTCCAACACTCCATCAGTAACTCAGCACTTCAGTAAAATGAACCAGCGAACATCTCGCGAATCTTTCTAATAAAGCATCTAACAGCAGTTTGAGATCACTTCTGGAAATCAGATCCATCGCGAATTTGAAACAAGGTAATCTTATGTGGATCATATCTCAGTATGAAGAAACATAAAAGCATTTCATTGGACATTCATATCCTCTAATGTGATGCAGACATGACATTCCCTAATAATGTCTCCGAAAAGATACATACTATCTGGCACCGTAAAAATGAAAATACAAGAGATTTGTAACATGTGTCGAATTGCCGAAACAAAATGTAGCTTCTATTTTACACTCCAGATCTAAAGAGAATTACCATGAAAGTCAAGGAATATGCAGAAAATGGCATATATCCAGAGAGGCACGCTGCAAAAAGAAGTGCAAAACAAATGGTTGCATGAATAGCTGAAAGAGACAGAAACTTGTGACAGTTTCTGAGATCACAAGGGCAGCTACCTTATAGAACAAGAAAAAGTCGGAGTTGTGATCCCAAACTTCATATTTTGAAAGACTCCAGTTTTTATCATATCTAGTGTGTTTATAACATTGGCAGCAGTCATAATTCTTGGACATACAGATTCATGTGCACCCACATTAACTTTAGCGAATCTCTACTCTCTAGCGTTTTACTGTATTATGTAATGAACTGGGCATTTGGAATCCATTTTAGTTGTTTCATCATCGGTACGCCAGAAACAAATTATGAAAATATCATCCAACTTTGAAATAAGGCCAAAAAAAAAAAAAACATTTAGCCCACATTCCAGGGTGAAAATCCATAGTTTTCTAGTAAATCCATCATAGCAACTTCTTTGTCGAGACCGATGAGATGTTTCATCAGGTTAAATATTGTAGATAAGTACGTTCTACACACATCTTATAATTGGAAAGCTACATCTTCAAGCATGTGCACTGGACACGGGAAACGCATTGGCTCAACATGGTTTTGAGGTACAGTCACCAATCTACATTTTCCCTGATTAAGTCTATGTCTGAAGAGAAAGCGCCTTCTGTTCCTGCTATAACCTCCTATATAATGCGGAATAGACTCAGTAGGAGTAAATGCTTCAATTGCAAAATTCAAGGCAGGGCAAGGAGATATTACCTAATGCCGACAACATCTCGAAATTCTTCCTCCATGCTACGGAGCATATAATTATGGAAGTCATATGACAGAGGGAGTTCATGAGTCTGTAACTCACAACACACAAAAAAAATGGAAGAGTATTCATGAATTTATGACAATTGAATATATGACGCCCTGTTACTCCCCCATCAAAGGCATTCTCCTTTAGTAAAAACAGAGATCTTAATCCAGAGGACTACATTTTCAGAAGCAGTTCTCAATCTTTGCCACCAGAACACAAAATCCTTCCACCATTTCCATGGTTAAATGTTGCTTATATGGAGATTCTGTAACTTTTCTCCCCGCCAATCAGCATATATAACACAACAGATATAAAGCAAATGAAGTATAAGAGACGCATGTGATAATTCCATGTCCATTAAAATATAAATGAACACATAGAAATCCTTCAAGAGAAATCACCGTGATGAAGCCCAAGCGCAATGCCATGTAGTCGGGCCGGTTTATCGAACTCCAGAATTGACGACTAAAGCAAAGCTGACAACGGTAGGGTTCGGTATCAGAGTTCATAAAAAAGTATTATCTTTTTGAAGCCTCAAATGGAAGTACAAGTATGTGGGATCACTACCAATCCCTACAGAAGCATAAGCTGGTATATAAAGCCATAATTCTTAACTCTATATTAAATCAACATTAGAAAGCAAGAGAAGTTTGATTAGGATGCAGGTAAAGTATCTTCAAACATACAATTTTACTAGAGTTTCTTGCAAACAAAGTCTCGATTCGACTCTCCAGAAGTACGAGAAGTACAAGGGATGCATCTACTATCTAATATGCTAATCAACATTGAGCCAAGTCACATGACTATAGGTAAAGATGCAAGGATTAGGATAATGTGACTATACCAGCCAAACCAGAAGCTTGTGTTGGCTCCACGGATGTGATGTGTGGTGAACAATGAAAGTAGATAGCCGCATCAATCTGATGTCTTTGGAAGCTTCCCCTGATAAATTTAGATAAGTTAAGAGCAAAAGTCAGGAAAGTGTGACAAAGTGAAACTATGAAAGGACAAGATCGGCAAAACAGTTAAACCGATATACAAAGTAAAGACAAGTAAAAACGTGAGACAAGAATACTTCATCTAAGCTGTTCAGAACCATCTGAATGGCTAATATATCTGATTAAAAGGTTCTCACAAATAACAAAAGTATTGCCTACGACTCTATGAGTCTGCTTTAGTAATGGCACACAAGACAGATATACCCAGACCTCTTAATCCTTGGATGGCCATTGTCTTTGCTTGATTTTCCCATATTTTCCAGCTATATATCTGGGTGACAAGGGACAACACAAGGCAAGCACATTGAGTTCATTGGAAAAACAAAACTGTGTCGGTGATCTAGCATGATATACAACCTTAATCATAGCAAGCGCAATGCTGCAAAGCTGTAAGAAACATGGACAGTTGCCAGGACAAACAAGAAACGGTGAAGCTGCTCAAGACTTTTGTATGAAGCAAAAGATTCATGACCCTGAAAAACAGTTAAAAGTGGGTTAAAAGAGTCTTGAATATATTGTATTGTATCCAGTCTTCCAGTCCTTTCAAATGTCGACGAAATTTATATAGCTCATTGCAGAAAAATCTACTCATTCGCCATTCAAGAACCATAGAATAATTTAAAACATCTCAAAAATTGTCAGAATAAGAGCATATTGCCTAGGAAATGATAGTGGCTAGATTCTGCTTATTCCAGAGCTAGCCCAGTATAATACCTGAAGCAAAACTGTTCAAACTGATTGGAAGTGACGCTTGGGAGATGACTTTCTTAAAAGGACCATCCATCAGTGACTAGAAAGGCAACTTCAACCAATCTACCTGACCTTGGAGAACTTACAGTCTATCCGAGAAACATTGACATTGTATAATGGCTTACTGCTTCCACTACATGAGGGCAGTATGTAAATTTACAACTCCATGTCAACATAGTGAGCGCCTTGGAGAAGCAATTAACGCCAAGCCTAAAGCATTAAAAACACCCTATCTTCGCCCCCCCTAAACAACTCTAGCCTTTGCATGGTTGGTTTGGAGTGTTGAACAATTGAAACAAGTTTAGAGCCTTACCTCAGGACAGAAACCATGCTTCCCAGCAATCACCTGCTCCTTCGAGTTATTCAGATAAATAGAATTCGGAAAGAGAATGATGGTCCGGTTCTAAGGTCACTTCTCTTACACCATGGCTAAAAACCGGCCTGCTTAAGGTGAGATTTGATGCAGATTTTTGCTAAAATCCTATCAAATGACCCATCAGCAGAGACAGAAGCCCGAAAAGCATAAGCTCTGCTTGCAGGGATGATAGCAACAACAATCAAACTTGGAGTTTGACAACTTCCAGGTGAAAAACGTATCAATTTCCTACCTTCTTTAATCTTCTCCAGCAGCAGCAAGAGAGAGTCTTGCTCTATTTTCTGTACACAGAGAGATTATCCTCTTAGTCTTGTCTAACCCACTTATACAATCACCCACGACGAACAAACCAAAATATCTGCTAAAATTCAAATCAACCTCCCAGCATGCTCACACAGCACACCTATAATAAACAAACTGCAAAGTTATCTCTTTTTTTCTGTGGTGAGCGAGCGTGCAAGGATTCTCTGGCTGAGTATAAAAAAGGTTACGTGACAACCAGACAACACATTATCATTCTCCGACCTTTTCTTCTTCCAAACTTTCCTTGAATACTTGAAGGACAAAAAGATGAACAGAGAAAGCGCAGAGAAAAGAGAAGTCCAGACCTTTCCAACCTCTTCAAGAGGCAATGAAAGAAGAAGAAGAAGAAAGCGCAGAGCAACCAAGACACTGACCACGGTTAGCCACTAAATATGTTGGGGTCTCAGCCAGTGATCTTCCCTTCTCCTTCCATTTTGACACCGACCCAGAAACTCTCACTCTTCATTCTTTTGCAATCGCCCAACACAAATCAACACCCACCGATACAAGAAAGGGACGCCCCACTGTATTTGACTCATCCCGAAGCAAGAAAGGTCGTGACTTTTTAAGAGGTCATCACACTTATGGTGGGTGTGGCAAGAGCAGAAAGCGAGACCCGATTACAGTGAAAATAAAAAGCACATTGAAGAACTAAGGAAGGACGTGCATGGAGGGTGTTGGGGACGGAGTAGACAGGGTGGGGTCTCATGTGCGATTCATCTCCACAAACCTGCTAACTGCGAGGTTTTATTAAATCGTTACTCTGTTGTTCTCTCTCTCTTCTCTCTCTCTCTCGCTCTCTCTCTCTCTCTAACAGTATAAACTACAGGACGGTTTGGCTTTGGCCTTGTCCGAGGGTGCGGGAATATCACTTCTTTGGTGTTCTCTCCCTCCCTCCGGAAAGAGACTGAGGATTGAGATTAAATATTTGATGAGATTGAGATATAAAAGTTATGGCTTAGAGCTGTTAGAGCAGTGCTCGTCATATGTAAGCAGTGGTTTTTAATTCCGGCCCATTTCAGTCTTAGATGAGTTCATGCTAGAATCACGCGTTTCATCGTTCGGATTGACAATTCATTGTGCCGTTATGGCACGTTTCACGCCATTTCGGTTGCTAGAAAAATCGGCCGGCAGAAAATTATTCCAGTCAAAGAAAATTTCTATACTTAAAGTAAGAAAAATGAATTCTCTAATTCGAAAGGAGAAATTGCTTCAGAAAACCAATTTCCCTTTATCATGAAAGTTTCTTGAAATAAACACATCCTATCAATGAGTTAAAAGAAAATGTCAATCTGTGTACTTTGGACTTGTCGTAAGGTTAAAGGATTTCACACAGATAAGGTCTTACTTTACACTTGAGTTATATACTGCTAAATACGAGACTATCATTAGCATTCGGAAAAAAACTACTAAAAAAAGTCTTAACATATGATCTTTTACACTTGTGCCTATTCGATTGTTAAAACGTTTCAAGCCTGACAAAAATTTAGTATTAAACTTTTGACAAGTTGTCACATGCAATCCATTTCGGGCCAATTTTGGCTAGAATTCAACAGGAATATGTCAATCCTCGCGCACCATCAATTTTAAGTGAAACAATTTTTTAAATTTTCCAAAGCTTTTCTGAAATTTTATAAAAAAAATTTAAAATTTTTGATTTTCTTTCTTTTTTCTCTTTTCTTGATTGCTGTCGACCAAGCGCTACGCGAACATCACAGGCCGCCTATGCTAGCAAGGGTAGCGACCCTCGCCATCCATGCCTAATGGACTGCTGCCACCCCATCACCATAGATAGAAGAAGGGAGAAAAAAAAAGGCAAAAAAAAAAATCCAAAAAAATTTAAAAAAATTCACATTAGCACCGCCCACACTACATCAACGAATAGTTGCCTGACTGGACTGCTACGTCCGCATTTTTGGGTAAATCTGGCCTGGAAGAATTACTATCAGCAAAATCGTTCCAAAAAAAGTTTTAAAAACTAAATTAGCACAAAATAAAACATTCAAGACTAAATGGGACAAATGCAATAAGTTAGAATTCTTTAGGACTTACATGAGGCA
>JAGVVM010010759.1:0-20907 GCA_019149425.1 Psidium friedrichsthalianum
TTCTCTGCCCCATACTTGTGGTGTAAAGATCTCTTGTATTCCATCTATTTTTAATTTCTTTTCTGCACCATCAAACTTATAATGGGAAGGCCGATCCACCCGTTGGAGGTTCGTTACTTACTGCATTTATTTTCTTCTGTAATTTAATTTCTGTATCGTCAAACCCCAGAATGGGTTAGGCCCGAGCAAGGTCGAACCACACGTTGTAGGTTCTTTATCTATTGCCTTTACTTTTTGCAATTTATTTTCTGCACTACTAACCCTAGAATAAGAAGGCCAACCTACTCGTTGGGGGTTCTTTATTCACTGCATTTACTTTCTGCCTTTAATTTCTGTACTATTAAACCCCAGAATGGGAAGGCCGACCCACCCCGTTGGTGGTTCTTTATTTACTACCTTTACTTTTTGCAATTTAATTCTGCACCATTAAACCCAAGAATGGGAGCATTCAAAAATACAAAAAAATGTCATTCATGGCATTTCATATAATAGCATGCATACTTTGCCATGCCGCATACGTATTCGTATTGTCATTAATTCATGCATATTCATGCAAAACAAAAAAAAAATTCAAAAGAAAAATCCAAAAAACTATGAAACGGGCCAATTCGACTGGCCAATCCTATTTTTGTTGATTTCCTTTCCTAATCTTTTCAAAATGACGATTTTGCCCCACATAGGCAAATTGTCTTGAAAATTTCTAGAAAATTTAGAAAAAATCTCAAAAAATAGGAAACGGGCCATTTCGACTGGCTAATCCTATTTGATGATTTTCCTTCCTGATCTTTTCAAAAATGACGATTTTTCCCCTCATAGGTAAATTGTCTTGAAAAATTTTAGGAAACTCAAAAAAATCCCAAAAAATTAGGAAATTGACCATTTCGACTGGCCAATCCTATTTTTGATGATTTATTCATATGTTGCATCCTCATGTTTACATTCGTACGACGTACTTGTGTGTCCATGTTCGCATGTAACGTATGTTCGCGTTTGCAGTCATATTTGTATAATTATGCTCACATGTTCATGATTGCATGTCCACGTTTGCATGTATACATTCGTGTGTCTATATTTACCTATTCACGTTTTGCTTATCCATGCATCATTACCATCCATGCATTTTATCTAAAAAGTGAAAATACAAAAAGAGAACACCTCACTAGAGCCTTAGGAGTAAACCAAGCCTGAGTTGCCAAAATTAGGATATACATGGAATTAAGGTACCGAAAGGGTATTAGTTTTAATTAACTAGTGTAACCAAGTCCCCGAACTCATAATCTCTGGTTCGTAGAAGTAATTTAGTTATCCCGCTAATTTACTTAGGTTTCTAATCGACCTACCAAAAAATGATTAGTGACGACTCTAAATTCTAAAATCATGTGATAAAAAAAAAATCAAAGTTATGATTTGGTAGGGCTTGGGAGAGTCCGTATTAGATTAGTTAATCCAATTAACCTGATAATCCGTTAACCTGAAAATTTTTCACCGATCGAAATTTTTAGGTTGCGACAGCTTGGCGACTCCTCTGGGGACGAGTTCTTAATTTTTGAAAAAATTTAAGAACCTAGAGGACTTAGAGGCCAAAAAAATTTCATGAAAATTCACTTGGTTTGAAAATTGTTTGGATTCTAACCTTTAGGTGTTAAATGGTTTTGTATATGGTAGTTATAAGGGGTGGAGTGTTTGACTAACTCTTTGTTTTGCAGGGTTGGTATTGGAATTGTTTGTTTAATTTCGCACATTTTTGAAGCGGTGTTTGCATTGAATTGTTGTGCTTGATTAATCGCTTTAGGACTACATCACACATGTCTTGTGGCCGGACCTAAGTCACTAGTTTTAGGATGGTATTGTGATTTAGTTCTAGCATTTGGCGTGAGATTACGTCGAAAGTTAGTCTAGATTCAATCCCGAACCCATTTTTCAAAATGAGTTTTAAAAGTTAGGCCTCAAGCTCGGTAAGATTACTGAAGCGGGGGTTATAATTTTTGACTCGAGTAGCCGAAGTGGAAAGGCTTGGATAATCCTGGTTACGTCGTGGGATCACGGCTAATCTTGATTATGTGCACGAGATTGTCGCCTTACCGTAAGCCTTTCGCTTTAATTTGTGAGCCTCTAGGGTAGATAGGCTAAGATTTAAACTCACGATTCATGTGCATATCTATGTGATTGATATGTCTTCAAGGTGAAAGTAAGTTTATAACTTTATCTTGCATTTATTTTTGGTTGGTCCATGTTAGGTGTCGGTCAAATTTGGACTTAACACCATGGTCATTTTTTTCAAAAGAAAAATCGAAATTGGGGTCCCATTTCTCAATATATATATATATAAATGCGGAAAAATCCCTCCGGGAAATTTTATTGACCAGTAAAAGATTTTATTGCGTCTTTCTTGCTTCAATATAACTGAAATTTTCTTGACAAATTTACCCTTGAAAATTCATTTTGATAATAGAAGAAAATTCCTTCAAAAATTTGATAAACGTCAAGAGATTTTATCACATTTTTCACGTTATAAAAATCTGCAAGAAAATTCTTTTTCGAGAAATTTACCCATGTCTTCTTAAGAAAATTTTATCTTATTTCTCCACACAAATGGAAAAATAATGTTGGACCAATTAGGCCAGTCATGGACCGACCTCTCTTGGATCACATACTAATTATGCCGTTTACTTTTGCAAGAAATCAAGGGTACCCCGGGCTGGGGCAAAATTTGGCTCATTGATGATGACATGTCAGGAATGACCTTGAAGAATTACTGATATCCTAGTCGATAACCTTGGGGGCAAGTGAAGAGATCGACTCTCCCGGAGACAAAATCGTGTCAATCAGTCAGCATATTCGAACCATGTGGAGGACTTTGGGAGACCGGTGTTTTATTAATGGGCATGGCCCACAAGCATTTCTGCCGACACGAGCAAGTGGACGCCGAAAGGGACAAAGCATGAATGAAGTGGGGCACGCAACAGGTGGCCTAATTCATTTATTGGCACGCTGATTGAGTGGTCATATCTGTAATAATTCACATGACTAGCTCACGGGGCTCAGGGTGGCTAGTGGGGTCCTCTGTCGAAAGTTTATTTAATGTTCTCGATATTATCGTCTGAAGCGGCTAATATCAAGAAAAATGTTAAACCTCGGCATCTTCGGTACCTCAATTCATTCTATCATGCTATGCGGAAGAAGAGATGGCGGGAAAATTAAAGTACAAACATGCGAAACTTTCTCTTCATTCTATTCATCAACAAGCCTTACAATAGTCATTGAGGTGGAAAAGTAAAACCAAATTGAGTCCTAATAAGATCGCAAAAGAGCTCAACTGGCTCTCCATGAAATTAATGTTCTGCCTACATTGAGCGACCTGAGATTCGAGATCGGCAAGCTTGAAGAACAGACGGGTACATTTCTCCTTGTACCTGGCTGCATTAATCTCATGATGTTCAATGGTGAATTTCAAATTCTCGGTCAAGTCTTTCTCAAAAGTTATATCTGCTGTTAGATCGTCGAGCCTCTCCTCTAGCCACTTACATTTGAACTTCATCACGATATCACTCGGATCATGCTCAAAGTAAGTCTGGTTCAAAACTAGGCGCTCCACCAGCTTCTCTCTCTCGTGAACCAACAGCGAGACCTGTTCATTAGAAGACTTGATGGCCTTCTATACCGGGCAATCGAGTGTTCTGCAAACTTCAAGCATTCAGATCGATCCTAATAGCGAGCTTTCACGATGCGGGCTAAGGTGACTGTTTTGTAAGTATTCCGGCAGGTCTCCTAAAAGTTGATGAAGACGTGTGGGAACGCCCTGTATTCCCTCTCCAAGTTGGTGCCCTCCACTGGCTCTCCATGAAATTAATGTTCTGCCTATATTGAGCGACCTGAGATTCGAGATCGGCAAGCTTGAAGAACAGACGGGTACATTTCTCCTTGTGCCTGACTGCATTAACCTCATGATGTTCAATGGCGAATTTCAAATCTCGGTCAAGTCTTTCTCAAAAGTTATATCTGCTGTTAGATCATCGAGCCTCTCCTCTAGCCACTTACATTTGAACTTCATCACGATATCACTCGGATCATGCTCAAAGTAAGTCTGGTTTAAACTAGGCGCTCCACCAGCTTCTCTCTCTCGTGAACCAACAGCGAGACCTGTTCATTAGAAGACTTGATGGCCTTCTTATACCGGGCAATCGAGTGTTCTGCAAACTTCAAGCATTCAGATCGATCCTAATAGCGAGCTTTCATGATGCGGGCTAAGGTGACTGTTTTGTAAGTATTCCGGCAGGTCTCCAGAAAGTTGATGAAGACGTGTGGGAACGCCCTGTATTCCCTCTCCAAGTTGGTGCCCTCCACTGGCTCTCCATGAAATTAATGTTCTGCCTACATTGAGCGACCTGAGATTCGAGATCGGCAAGCTTGAAGAACAGACGGGTACATTTCTCTTGTACCTGACTGCATTAACCTCATGATGTTCAATGGCGAATTTCAAATTCTCGATCAAGTCTCTCTCAAAAGTTATATTTGCTGTTAGATCGTCGAGCCTCTCCTCTAGCCACTTACATTTGAACTTCATCACGATATCACTCGGATCATGCTCAAAGTAAGTCTGGTTCAAAACTAGGCGCTTCACCAGCTTCTCTCTCTCGTGAACCAACAGCGAGACCTGTTCATTAGAAGACTTGATAGCCTTCTTTTACAGGGCAATCGAGTGTTCTACAAACTTTAAGCATTCAGATCGATCCTAGTAGCGAGCTTTCATGATGCGGGCTAAGGTGACTATTTGTAAGTATTCCGGCAGGCCTCTAGAAAGTTGATGAAGACGTGTGGGAACGCCCTGTATTCCCTCTCCAAGTTGGTGCCCTCCACTGGCTCTCCATGAAATTAATGTTCTGCCTACATTGAGCGACCTGAGATTCGAGATCGGCAAGTTTGAAGAACAGACGGGTACATTTCTCCTTGTGGCTGGCTGCATTAACCTCATGATGTTCAATGGCGAATTTCAAATTCTCGATCAAATCTCTCTCAAAAGTTATATCTGCTGTTAGATCGTCGAGCCTCTCCTCTAGCCACTTACATTTGAACTTCATCACGATATCACTCGGATCATGCTCAAAGTAAGTCTGGTTCAAAGCTAGGCGCTCCACTAGCTTCTCTCTCTCGTGAACCAACAGCGAGACCTGTTTATTAGAAGACTTGATGGCCTTCTTATACCGGGCAATCAAGTGTTCTACAAACTTCAAGTATTCAGATTGATCCTAGTAGCGAGCTTTCACGATGCGGGCTAAGGTGACTGTTTTGTAAGTATTCCGGCAGGTCTTCAGAAAGTTGATGAAGACATATGGGAACGCCTTGTATTCCCTCTCCAAGTTGGTACCCTCGATCCAAGAGGCATTTACTTCCCTGAACAGACCGAGGATCTCGGCTTCAACATTCGGATGATGGGCTACATAAATATAGCCTCAGCTAAGAAGGTGATAAAGTCTTCCCATTTAAACGTAACTTCAGCCAGGAAGATGTGTGTAAGAAGATTGGCCATTATCGTTAAAATGATAGAGGAGAGAATCAAGGTCGACAAACAGAATACGAAAGATAAGAGGAGAGAAGTGAAGCAGACGATTGGAATGCGAAGGTGATAATCCGCTTCGCGTTAAATATTGACTTCACTATGGCAATATCTATCGGTCAGATTTTCCTACCTACCATTCCCTTTCGGTGTCACCTCCGTTGGCTCGAATCCCCGTTAGTCTGCAATCTCGAGCCGAGCAAATCCGAAATCTTTGCAAAAAAAGTTTGAGGTGATGTCACCACTTTAAAAAGAAGAGAAAAAGATGACTTGAGTGGGAGACATGGCAAACTTTGGCGAAAAAGAAGAGAAGACTTGTCTTCATTTGTAGACAAAGAAAAGAGCTTGCCCGCAAAATTGACGCTTGAGACAGGTGGAAGAGATAGTGACAGGAGTCCTACCACTATCAAAAAGATGAAAGAAGATAAACCGTGCAGGAGACACGGCAAAAAGGTTGAGAAAGACAGAAATCTTGGGAGAAACAATACAGTTTCTGAGCTCACGCCTAAATTTTAAAAGAGACGTGCTCCTGGTAATCTTCATCCATGCTTAGAAGAGAGTTTTAAAGTATACACGGTCGCTAAGGAAAATTCAGAGAGAGTGAAAATACAAGAGGAGGTAGCAAACCTTGAGGAACTATTAACCAATCGAGGATGTCTCAACCAAACACACTTGAGAGCTATCGTTACTTGCTGAATATGGGAGATGAAGAGTTTGAGGCCATGTTTGGAATTCAAATCATGAAGCCTGGCCCTTCTACCAATGACGTCCAAGATCTCGATAAAGATAGGGACAACAACAACTAGGGTTAAAGGAAGTCACCGGCGTCACACCGAGCATCAGGTACAAATGCTTGAAGATTTCTTACAGGGTGTCCTATGCCAGATGATAGACAAAGAATGGAACCGAACCAAGAATTAGGGCTGAAACCTATGCAAATCAAGTTTTGGTTTCAAAATAGGCGAACCCGGTAAAACTCAACATGAGCGCCATGAAGCTGAGTTTCTAAGAGCTAAAAATGAAAAACTCCGAGTAGAAAACAAGAGGTATAAGGAAGCTTTCGACTCCACCACTTGCCCCAACTGCAATAGCCACCTCCCCTCGACGAAAGACAGTATCTAAGGATAAAAAATGCCCGTTTAAGAGGTGAGTTAGATCAGTTCATAATGGACCAAGTTTTGTTGGAGGAAGGTACGAAAGGCCGATCCTATGGGGTTAGCATTAATACCTCTCGAGAAGAGGGGATGTATCACCACCAAGCAAGTGGCATTGACGACGAGCTTTCCACCATGATCAACCAGTTGATGTGGTAAAGCACCGAGCTGTGATGTGCGTACCGAGCCTGTACGTCGAATCAGTGATCACGAGTCCTTCAACATGGCCGAGGCGTACCTGATCCGGAACGAAACTAGCTGATCGCTGGAGAGCCTGCAAAGGAAGAAAAATCAATCCTGAATGAATGCATATGCTTTTTTCCTTGCATGAGATATTTTCTGCTTTTATGGATGTCTGAAATTAATGTAAAAGCAAGAAGTAGTAATCTCCCTTTCTCCTATTAAATGCTTGAATCCATCACTTCACCAAACTCACGATGAATTAATTGCGACTAAAAGTTCGTGAAAACCGAAGGGTAACTCCATATTGTTTCAATTTACCCTCAATTGCTCTAGTTTTAAATTGACCCCTTCTATTCTCAGGAATTTACAAACTGCCCCGAGAATACAATCATACCCAAATGCGAAGTTCCTTTGTTAAATGAGACTGGAGGCAAATCAATTCATGGACATTGTCACTAAATGGACGCTCAAATGAGGAA
Source organism: Psidium friedrichsthalianum (assembly GCA_019149425.1). Taxonomy (NCBI): domain Eukaryota; kingdom Viridiplantae; phylum Streptophyta; class Magnoliopsida; order Myrtales; family Myrtaceae; genus Psidium; species Psidium friedrichsthalianum. Next base: position 7,371 of record JAGVVM010010759.1, read on the forward strand.
AATGCGAACGAAAAACCTGAGCAACCTTAGAGATGGGTTGTTTTGTTGTTCCAATTTATCCATGATCGTCTCGAGTTTTGAATTACTTTATTCCGTCTTAACAGGGATTATAATTATTTTGGAAAACTCATGACGAGGAATTGCCCAATACGACAAGACTATACCATCTGAAGATTAACCTTAAAATGGAGCCTCATGGACCCTATGATTTCGTGGACCAGATGGCGTGGGGGCATAACAGTGGTCCAAAACCTCCCGTTCCTTCCCCGAGCATGGGGATATTGTAATATTGTAATAATAAAATATTTTTTTGCACATTTCTTTTGTAGAGAAATACGAATACTCGATGACAAGACCAAATCCTATTGTACAAAAACCTGACCCTGATGGCGAAATCTCTAACGAAAGTCGAAGACTCACCCAACGAAACCTTGCAGAGGAGTCTTGCAAGGCAGATGAAGGGTAAACCAGTATCGTTCCCAGTTTATCCTTTCCAATACTGGCTGACACGTTTTGACAGGAATGTTTATACTAACATGTAACATGTCGAAGAAGACAGCCCAAGGGGCAAAATTATCATCTGAGAGGTCTATTCTGATGAAAATGGGGCAAATTGATGGCAAATCTTGAATAGAAAAGGAGAGTATGTCTTCTTTAATTTATTGGTTTCGAGGATAACCTTTCTGCCTTCCTTCTTGCAAGGGCATTCGATCGACGATCATAATGGTTGTCAACACTAAACAAGCCCAACTGCTTCAAATCTTCGCTCACTCCTTCACCAATGCAGTTCATTATGTAGGGGCAAAGTCAGAGACGAACCACTCCTCGACTTAAGGAGTACACTCTCAATTTATTTGGTCCGCATGTCCAGGGGCAATTCGAATTCTCCATTTCTTGAGAAATTCTCTTCCATGCTTGCACATTCTATAAACACGCGTAAAATTGCCACATCTGCATTGTGTTTACACATTCCATGCTTTATGCATGACTATTTGCATGTTTAATTTACCAATTCTTACTTGGAATATAAACCACACATGATGCATCAAATGTGTAGAATGGGGCATGATGGATGATGAAAGGCAAGCCATCTCCACACACATCCTACATCCACAATGAGTTATGTGCTAAATTGGTTCTACATTCCCCAAGTCAATGGGTTTTCTCGCAAAAGGTATGATAACCGAAGGGAAGGAGATAATCATTTCTCTATCCTAAACACTACAAGTGACCATAGACAACTCATTTGAGCGACGGTTTCATTTCGTAACCCGTCAAGAATCACCCCACATCAGGGCTAAATAGAGGTAGTCCCAGCAAATAGCACGAGGTAAATGGTTAGAAATTTTCTTGCTCGGACTAACATCAATTTTCGAGTGTGTCTTAGCTTTCAACTTCGTGTGCTAATTCAAGTGCCTTAGGATGACGAAAAGCATTCGTTTCTCTATCCGACACATTTTATCCTTTGCATCGCCCAATTGAGACTGCATGTTTATTTTTTAAAACCCCGTTGGTAATCATTGCTCATTCTAAGATGAAGATAGCACCACCTCAAAGTAGCAGAACTCAGAAGAAGTGGGTCTACATAGAGTTCCCGAGTCAACTCTTCAAGTGTGATCTTTGATATACATGTGTGTAAGGGCACAATCTTCGGAAATCCCTTTTTTTAAAAAAAAAAGAGAAAGAAAGTCAGTCCCAGCATGAAAAAGCAAAACGCCAGTTAAAAGCAAGGCCAATGCCCATTCAAATCAATGTTCATTGAACTTTACATATACACTTTGTAAACTCAATGAAGACATATGGTCTCCTTTTGCAAATCCTCAATGGGATCTAGTTGAGAAAGAAAACTCTTCGAATAAGTCAAATTGTAAAATATACTTAGTTAAAGTTTATACGTTCGGAAGCGACAACGGCATCAGCAGGAGTTGACACATTCCTCAACGATGGTGTCCTTTGAAGACTACTTTAGAAGGTCGAGACTGTGGCAAGGATACAATGATCACCAACGTCAAACCATCTCATATATTTTCTGGGCCAAAATAAGCCTTTATTTCCTTAGTCTCCAATCCCAACCTACGTTACAACCCGTGAAAGTTTTTTTTGATTAAGGCGCTTGAGTTAACGTAGAATTGAATGCTTTTAAGATCGCTCAAAAAGTACGAGCAAGATTATTTCTCTCTCATTTTTGCAGGGTTCTTGACTTGTAAACCCGGAGCAGATAATGAAAACTTGTTTGTCCATGGCCTTGGCTCAATAAAGTCCCCTTAATAAACCTTTGACCCAGCCTATGTTATAGTCCTAATCAAGACCTCCAGATCGGCTTGATCGTACTAATTGCAAGATTACTCAGATCCTTGCTGAATGCGATGATGGTAAGATTGAGTGATTTCTTTTCAATCCTGCAATCAGGATAAACAGTCTTTCTCGAGAGCGAGAGAAAGCCCTTTCGGACCGAAGTCCCCCTTTCAAATTACATTCGAGGTATTCATACTATAATAACCTCCTTGAACAGAATTAGTAATGCAAACTTGATAGAATAGTTATGCATGATCTACATTTTTGATTGATTGCATCATGAGTTATTACACAGACTACTTCTAATCATCGCAAACTTAGCTAAATAGTTTTGCATGAACCGATGAACTCATTAATGAAATTGCTTGCACATGTTATCTCTGACACTGCCTAATAGGTAACACGTTCCGATGCTTGAGTTACCTTTCGAGGTCCCGAAATTCATTCGGCAATTATTAAATGAACAAGCTTAGTTGCCGAGAAGCCATCAGGCGTTTTCCAAATTCTCAGGTAAGTATATTTTCAACCTGAACCTTTCAAGGGAATGAATTCTGACGATTGTCAGGGTGCTCGAATCCAGTGCGACACATACAGTCATTTAGTGAACAAGCGGGCATGACACAGTCAACCTGTCTATGCCTTGATCATTCACTCAGAAGTCCTAGGTAAGTTTTTCTGAACCCTTTCGACTCATGAACGACATGTTCTCATAAGACCTTCATTAGTTCACGATCAACCTGCTCTCATGTTCTTGATCTTGCCTCTTTGTTTATTCCTAAAGCGACAAGAGAAGTTAAATCGAGTTTAAGCTTCTACAGGATTCCTAGTCTTTCCAGATCCAGAATGGCACCCTTCATAGTAAATTAAATCGGGTTTGAGCTTCTGCAGGATTCCTAGTCTCCCCAGATCTCAGAATGACACCTTTCATGGTAAGTTAAATTGGGTTTGAGTTTCTGCAGGATTCCTGGTCACCCCAGATCCCATAAAGACCCCTTCATGGTAAATTAAATCGGGTTCGAGCTTCTGCAAGATTCCTAGTCACCCAGATCCCAGAATGGCACCCTTCAAGGTAAGTTAAATCGGTTTGAGCTTTTGCAGGATCCCTAATCTCCCTAGATCCCAGAATGGCACCCTTCATGGTAAGTTAAATTAGGTTTGTGCTTTTGCAGGATTTTTGATCTCCTCAGATCCTAGAATGACACCCTTCTTGGTAAGTTAAATCGGGTTTGAGCTTTTGCAGGATTCCTGGTTTCCCCAGATCGGCACCCAAAAATCATTTTTTCGGTCAATACCTCTTCTGTCTACCCAAAAAAGGTGATATTTAGGTAATTATTAGTGACTTCTATTATTGAATGATCCATTTTCAAGTCCTAAGTTGCAGGCACAACATAGACGAGCCCTTTTACTGGATATGCGTCTCTGGAGCCCTTCCATTGGAAACCCCAATACGGAATGGTCCATTTTCAAAAAGCCCTTTCTACAGGCATAAAGTCCTTCCTATAGGCACTCTTCGCAAATCCCACATCGGGTGAACCATTCAAAAGTCTTTCTTACAGGCACAAAAGTTCTTCCTACAGGCACAAAGTCCTTCTTACAGGCACAAAAGTCCTTCTTACAGGCACCAAGTCTTTTCTACAGCACCAAGTCCTTCTTATAGGCATTTTCTTCGATGAACCCGACATCAGGTAAACCGCTCAGTAGAATCCTTTATCAGGATTTTGTCATGGTACGACCCACCAAAGGGGTCAAAATGCAGGCGAATCTCTAAATAGGATAGATTGCCACTAGAGTCCGTTCATTAGGAATCTGCCATGGGTTGACTTGCCATACGGGTCAAAGCTCATCCTACCCATAGTATCCTCAGAATGAATCTTTGGGTGACTGTTCAAAGAGCATTCATATTAGGCAATAACCATACGACGGGCAGATAAGCACCAGGTAAACTCTCCTTTCGATCTCTCCCTCACTTCATAAGACCCTCCTCAAGTCGGGTCCAGGTCAGAGCTTACATAAAGAGGTATTGGAGATCAAATGTCACAACTCTTGTCTTGAGTCGATTAGGATTCAGGTGTCATCTCTTCTTTGAAATAAACCTCTACCAAGTTTCCTTTCAAAGAGGGGCAGCTGTTGACATCTGAATTTTAATCACATTTTCTTTTTAAAAAATTAATAGAAAATCCATAAAATTCACAAAATTAAAAAATCAACTTTGGGGAACTTGGCCAAGCTAGAAAATCATCTTTGAACAAAAAATGATTTTTCATATTTTTAGTATTTTCAGCATTTTTTTATTTCGAAAATTCATAGAAATCAAGAAAAAATGAGAAAATTGAAAATCAACTTTGGAAGCCTTGACCAAGTCAAAGGAACCATTTTGAACAAAAAGTGATTTTTTCATATTTTTTCGTATTTTTTAAATATTTTTTTGAAAAATAAAAAAATACTTAAAAATTCGGGAAAAATAACATTTGAGGCCACAAAAATACAAAAAAATAGTCAATATTTTTCTTTTAATTCCATTTCATGTTGGCCATCACAAATTCAAAAATACAATTCGAGATCATATGTTCCTTCACGAGATAATCTTGAATGGCCCTTAAAAAATCCAATTCAAGTCATTTTATTTTTATTTTTCACTTTTAGGAGTTGTGACATTATCCTCTAATAGTTTGAATTTTCATCTTGGCCAAATGTATCCAGAATGACTCAATTTTGTAAAAGGGGCTTAGTTGAATTTTGCATTAAAATCTCAAGGACTAGAGTGCAAATACCTAAAACTTAAGGGATCATTTTGTAAGTAACTAAAAGAAGAGTTAATGGAGAAATTAGAATAGAGAAGGGAAGATGGAGAAGAATAGATGGAGAAAATAAGATTAGAATAGAGAAGGAAGATGGAGAAGAATAGATGAAGAAAATAAGATGAGAATAGAAAAGGGAAGATGGAGATGAAGAAGAGTTAGTGGAGAAATTAGAATGGGAAATAGATATGGAGAAGGTAAGATGAAAATGAAGAAGAGTCAGTGGAGAAATTAGAATGTGAGATAGAGATGGAGAAGGGAAGATAAGATGAAGAAGAGTTAGTAGAGAAATTAGAATGGAAGATAGAGTTAGTGGAGAAATTAGAATGGAAGATAAATGAGTAGGCTATAAAAGGAGGAGAAGAGAGCTTGGAGGAGGGGATTTTTGGAGAGAAAATTTGAAATGTTTGAGAGGGTTTTGGGAGATTGAAGAAAAATTAGAGAGGAAAAAAAAATAAAAGAGAGAGAATTCTTTTCCAAAGAGGGTCTTAAAGATGGTGGGAGTTTAAATTTAGGTGTTACTATCACAATTTCTCTACCGATCAACACAAGTCACAAGTTCATCCCCGTGTTGAGCCACAATCTTGATCCATAAGGTGACAGGAGGTTCGAATTCGGCAATCAAATCCGTCAAATTAGGTAACGATCCTAACCATTAAAATCTTTGAGAATGTCGTTACCTCAATGGATTGATTTAAATTTCAATTATGCCGTGTCATATCACATATCGTATTCGTATTGCAATTTTCTGCATTTTTCGCTTAAAAGATTCGAATCCCAAATTGCGGCAGATTCTGCCCCATACTTGGTGGTGTAAAGATCTCTTGTATTCCATCTCTTATATTTTAATTTTTGCACCATCAAACCCCAGAATGGAAAGACCGACCCACCCGTTGAAGGTTCTTTATCTATTGCATTTATTTTTTGTAATTTAATTTCTGTACCGTTAAACCCCATGATAAGTAGGCCGAGCCAAGGCCGAACCACCCGTTGGAGGTTCTTCATCTATTGCCTTTACTTTCTGTAATTTAATTTCTGCACCATCAAACCCCAGAATGGAAGGCCGACCCACTCGTTGGAGATTCTTTATTTACTGCCTTTACTTTCTGTAATTTAATTTCTGCACTATTAAATACCAGAATGGAAGGCCGACCCACCCGTTGGAGGTTCTTTATTTACTGCCTTTACTTTCTACAATTTAATTTCTGCACCATTAAACCCCAGAATGGAAACATTCAAAAATAAAAAAAAAAAATCGTTCATGTGCATTTCATATAGTATAGCTTATGCATACTTTGCCATGCCGCATACGTATTCGTATTGTCATTAATTCATGCATATTCATGCAAAACAAAAAAAAATTCAAAAGAAATATCCCAAAAATCAGGAAACGGGCCATTTCGACTGCCCAATCCTATTTTTGTTGATTTCCCTTCCTAATCTTTTCAAATGACGATTTTGCCCCACATAGGCAAATTGTCTTGAAAATTTCCAGGAAATTCAGCAAAAATCTCAAAAATTAGGAAACGGGCCATTTTGACTGGCCAATCCTATTTTGATGATTTTCCTTCCTGATCATTTTAAAAATGACGATTTTTCCCCTCATAGGTAAATTGTCTTGAAAAATTTCAGGAAATTCAGAAAAATCCCAAAAAAATTAGGAAACGAACCATTTCGACTGGCAAATCCTATTTTGATGATTTATTCATATGTTGCATCCTCATGTCAACATTCGTATGACGTACTTGCGTGTCCACGTTCGCATATAACGTATGTTCACGTTTGCATGTCATATTTGTATATCTATGCTCACATGTTCATGATTCATGTCCACGTTCGCATGTATACATTCGTGTGTCTATATTTACCTATTCATGTTTTGTTTATCCATGCACTATTACCATCTATGCAATCCATCTAAAAAGTGAAAATACAAAAAAGAGAACACCTCACTAGAGTCTTAGGAGTAAACCAAGCCTGAGTTGCCAAGATTAGGATATCCATGGAATTAAGGTATCGAAAGGGCATTAGTTTTAATTAACTAGTGTAACCAAGTCTCCGAACTCATAATCTCTGGTTCGTAGAATAATTTAGTTCTCCCGCTAATTTACTTAGGTTTCTAATCGACCTATCAAAAATGATTAGTGGCGACTGCAAATTCTAAAATCATGTGATAAAAAAAATAAATCAAAGTTGCGATTCGGTAGAGCTTGGAAGAGTCCGTATTAGGTTAGTTAATTTAATTAACCTGATAATCCGTTAACCTGAAAATTTTTCACTGATTGAAATTTTTAGGTTGCGACAGTAGGACGGTTGACATTTGCGTCAGTGTTTTCCAACCAAAGTTGATCGATGGATTCAATTGGCAAAAGGTGAAATGGTTTAGAATTTAGTGGACAAAATAAAGATTTTGGAATGAATTGGCAAAAGTGCAATATTTTTAGGACTTTTTGGATAATTTTTCTATTGTCGGTCTGTCTACTCTCGTCAACTTAATTAAGTAATGAGAGGAACACAATTGATGTTTACAATATGGCATATCCAAATTTTTCACTCGACATCTCCCAAGAAAGGAGAGAAGACACAATCTTGTGGAATAGATTGACCCTAATAATTCCTGGAATATATTCAAGGTACAAAATTCACATTTACACAACTAAGTGAGCTTCTTTGGCGCAAAAAAAAAAAGAAAAAGGGAAAAAAAAAACTTTTGCGCGTTGCCACTCATACGAGATTACTTACACCTCAACGCGATCTGATAGCATTGAATAACTCATTGATCATGTACAGTTGCAGCAACTTAGGAGGTGAATTGGTTATTTGAAATCATCAGCTTTTGGGCCAAAAAAAAAGAGAATCTCGTACAAGGATTTAGGTACTGGACGGACTCGTAGCCAGAAAGACCTTAAATGGGGGAGGACATTGATAGGCAGGCAGACAGAGTGGATCCGTTTCATGAACTTTCTTGAGATGACCACTAGGAGAGATTGTGGTAGCTTATCTTGTATAGTTAAAACTAGGGGTGTCTATAGTCCGGGCCGGTCTGGTCTTGGTATAGAATCGGGGACCGGGGGAGACCGGACCGGTGATCCCGATCCCCAAATTTTTAGGGTTGGGGACCAGTGGTCCAGCCTAGTCTCAGTGGGATCGCTAATACCAGCTGCTTGTAGAAATTTTGTGACAGTCTGAAAATTCGACCCATTTGTCGAAATTTCTAAAACGAATGGAAATACTTCGTTAATACACTTTGGTCGACGCTCACTTAGGATTAGCTACCCTGAGCTGACCAACCGAAGGGGAAAGGCTATCTGGGAATTTTTCCCAATCAGCCGCCCGTTGGCCTGAGACTGAGACAGGGTCAGTATTTAATGAAATTGACCACAAAATGAAATTCGACGGTGGATAATCGAATCAGTAAGATAAACACAAAGAAGAAATGGATTCAGTTTCAGAAATGTCGACTGAAGGTCGGACAGCCGGTGCACGTCGAGAAGCAAGACGTGAATGGAAAATTACCGAAATGCCCCCGGTGAATGCTCAGTCCTTAGAATGAGACCAATTAGGATTTTTGAGAGTAGATTCGATAGACCGACACCAAATCCAGTTCAAAATCCATTCGCGCTCGGGACCCGATCGGTGCATTTGGCACGCAAATCGAGGCAAGTCAAATCATATGTCACATCAATCGGATGTCACATCAATCAATCAAGTGTCATGTCAATCAATCACATCAATCATGGCACAATTTCCAAGAAATCAAATCCATCACTCACATCAAGGTCACTATTTGCCAACCTAACCCACTAACTCAATTTTGATTTTAATAAAACTCTTATAATCTCTCCCTCACTCTCTCTCCTCCCCCTCATTCATTTTCGGCCGGCCCCCATTCCCTCTCCCCCTCTCCCGACGTCTCCCTCTCCCTCTCGGCCTCTTCCTCGCTCGGCCGTCGTCGCGGTGAGCCGCCCGAAGCCGCCGTCCGACCGTTTCCGCGTCGCCATCACTCCGCCTCATCTCGGTAAGTCCCTAGCCTCATCTCCTCTTCATTCCGTGGCTCAAGGAGCCCCACGAAGCCGACCTCACCGTCCCTCTCTCCCCCGTTCGTTCTAGCCGCCGAGGAGCACCGCCCGTCCGTCGCTCGTGCCGTCCCCAACGTCGTCGTCGTCCGCCATCGTCCAGCCACCTCCGGCCACCACGTCGTCTCGGTAAGCCCCTCACGCCTCTCCTTCTCATTCCCGTGGCCTTGTGAGCCCCGGTGGGCCGGCCAAATCTCCACCGTCACTCACTCTCTCTCGGTCTCTCCTCTAGCCGCCGTGAGCCCGCCGTCGCCGTCTCCAACGCCGACCAGCCGCCACCACGGTCCTAATAGGTAAGCTCCATCCTCTAATCCTAGTTTAGGCTAGTTGTATATGTGAATGATTGTGTGTTTAGTAGCTAAACAAGGTGATTAGAGGGAAAAACGTGTAATTAGGCTAATTGGGCCTTAGGCCATTCGGGTTTGGTATTGGGCCGTGCGTGTGGGCCATTTGGGGAGAGGATTTGGGCCTTGAAATTGTATGTTTGGGCTGTAATTAGTGAAATGGGCGTGTGGATTAATGGGCCTAAGCAAACTAATGGGCTTGGGGTTCTAATTTTATGCTAATTGGGCCTAAACAAGTCTAATTGAACCCAATTTGGATAATGGGCCTTATATGGACGAAAATGGGCATTAATTGGGCCCAAATTATAATTAGAACATCAAAACATAAGGCCCAATAGTATACATGGGCCTAGGATGACTAAATGGGCCTAAAATGGGCTAATTGGGCCTATTTGACTAACTTTGAAAATGGGCTTGGGCCCTACATGAAAATTTAATAATAATGGGCTTGAATTATATAATTGACCTTAAAATTTATTCATGGGCCTATATTGGTTAATGGGCCTTAGATACCAATTGAGTCCAACTTAATTTAATAAGCCCAACTTGGTCTAATGGGCCTAACCCACTTCATTTAACCTTGAACCTTAATGGGCCCAACTTGACTAATGGGCTTAAAACTTCATAATGGGCCGACTTACCTTGCTAGACCTAATTACCCTTGTGGGCCTTGGACCCAAGAATGGGCTTTAGGCCCAATCGTACTTGAACCCACTAATCGGGCCTTAAACCAAGCTAAGCCTAATTCAACTACACTCGAGGGGTTGTTAAATCACTGAATCATTAGTCGCGGGTTACTAACCCCCAGGGGACTAACATGGGTGATTGGGCTTAGGCTGAGTTATCGAGCCCGCTAAGATGAGGTTCCCTTTGTTATGGGTTTGATCCGAGAGTTAATACGTGATATTCTATCGAGTCTGTCTGGCTGAGAAATTGTGCATGGGGCCTTGAATCTCGTATTGTTTGGGCTCGATGAGCACGTGATTGTCTAGATGATTTCTTGATGTGCTCTGTACTTGTGCATATATGCCATTTCATGCATGCTCTATGTCTGATTTGCTGGTTGCAATCATGTGGGCCCCGCATACATTGAGAGCATGGCATGTGTCACCAGAGATGTGGCAAGAGAAGGTGCCCCTGAGGCGTTGATACGCGGGGAAATGGAGGGAAAAGGGAGAAACCAACGTAAGGCGTCAGATACGCAGTTGAGGAAATTGCCAAGTGGCACCGTTGGGTGAGCCCTGATGGGATTTGGAGTGATAGACGGGCATGATCCATTGGGATCCGTTATGGCCGGTTGAGGCCCAAGTATGATCCACTGGGATCCGACATGGCCGGTTGAGGCCTGCTGCATTGCATATGGCATTGTTGAGACTGCTTGTTATTGCCCGTCTGTATAACTTGAATTGCATTGATATGCCTTGCCTGTCTACTATTACGTTGAGGGCCTGGTACCGAGGGGACTGAGAGTGTCTGAACCTTGGACCGTGAACCTAGTCCACTGGATAGGACCGACCCCACTAGTATGCGCTATCCTACGTTAGGATTAGTGGTGAGCTTGCTGAGTTTCGACTCACGGGCGGTGGTTGCCCTTCATTTTCAGATCCAGGTCGCCCGTGATGGATGCACCACCGATGCTTTTTGGACTGCCAGTACAGATGGATACCCAGATCACCCTCCATTTTGATATGCACGCCACTCTGTGGCATAGGCATGTGACGACGGTACTCGTAGATCAGGGTGGACCCTACCTTGTACCCATAGATACGAGGCCTAGTATAGGGAGGGCCTGTATGGTTTTGAGGGACCTCAGAGGGACTCCCCTATCCCTATGGAGGACGACCCGATCCTGTTGCAGCCAGCCGAGTATGGTGGCGAGGTGATCGACCCCGACCCACTGCAGGAGCTGCCGTCCCCAGGACGCTCTGAGATCGATGGTCACGAGGAGGGTGACGCCATGGACACAGACGAGGAGGATCCAGAGGAGGACCCTGAAGGAGGACCCCGAGGAGGATCCCGAGGAGGAGCTTGAGGTGGACTGAGTCCCGCTGTTTCTAATCTAGTTTGAGAGCGTAGATAGCATGACCATAGATGAGGTTTTATTTTGGGGTCTGTATCTAACGCTTGATTATATATATGATGATGTATTACCTTTTGTAAAAGTGTTCTTGTCCTTTCATACTACCCTATTACCTTGTGTATGTATGCATGTATAGAAGGCACGCTTCCGCAGGTTTCAAATAGTTGCCATTGTGCGCTAGCGTAGCTTGGCCGCGATGTACATCCTGGGCCGTCGCTACTCGTAGGCCAGGCGTACGCAGGGTTCGTTACGATATGAGCAGGGATGTCGCGGGCTCGATTGGGAGTTCGGGGCGTGACAAATTTAACTCTTGAATTTAAACAAACAACTTCCAATCTCAACCATACAATCTAATAAAATATACATATAACTATCGTACAACCATTACATGAGTACTTATAATCCTAAAATAATGAAAAAAAAAGACCAAATTAGGAAAAAAAAAACACTTAAAACAGTTGAAATAGGATTATGCTCCTGCATCATTCTCCTCGAGTTGGAAAGAATCAAACTCAAAGTGGGATTACACTTGTACTTCACTCAATCCAAGTGTGAACAAATTAATGAATTTGCATATTATAGTCAAAACAAAACATAGAGAAGACAAAATATGACCGGAAATTGCATATCAAAAAACAAGATCAAAGACTGTGTTGTGAAGACGAAACGCAAGCGTCGAGCGAGGGAAGAGGAGTGAGTGTTGAGTAGAAGTTGGAGAAATTAGATTAACTAATTTTTCAAAAGTTTCTAATTTTTTTTTCTAATTGTGCATATATATATTCTTGGCAGTCCAGTTTGATTTTATCCATCATAGAAACTAGGGATCGGATTGCCCAGTTTGTGCTGGTCACCCCTAGCTAAAACGAAGTTCACAAGACATTGTCTTGGACGTCAACCCGATCATTGAATAATTCATCGATCATGTATAGTTGCAGCAATTTAAGAGGTGAGTTGATTATTTGAAATCGTCAAGCCTTTTGGGCCCAAGAAAGATAATCATTGTACAAGAATTTAAGTATCTGAACGGACTTGTGACCAAAAAGACTTTAAATGGGGGAGGACATTGATAGGTAGACATAGTAGATCGGTTTCATGAACTTTCTCAAGGTGACCACCGGGAGAGATTGTGGTAGCTTATCTTATGTAGCTAAAAAAGAAAGTGGGACCACCATGTCATTGATTTTCTGTGAATATTGATTGTAAGGATTTATAAGAATTTTCGAAAATTTTTATAACTAAATTGATAAAATTGGAAACATTAGGACTAAGTGGTATTCGTATAATAAGTTTATAACTGAATATGCAAAAATTGACCTGGCCTTGTGTGGCTACTTTGGTAGACTTGGCGAAATGGAATGAGATCATCATTCTCTTCATTGATCATGCTTAGTCGTATGAATGAAGTATAATGATATCAAATTTTGGAAATGAAAAGTTTTATGTTGTTTTATAAAAGGTTAATACCACGAAAAGCCCCAAATTATTAAATATATAATAAATTTATCTCAAATTAATTTTTGACCACAAGAATCATAAACTGGTACATCTGTGATAAATTTATCCCAAACTAATTTTTTGATCATTAAAAACCCAAATTGGTATACTATTGATGAATTTACATTAGTCTCCCTTAAATTGGGTTATTATCACGAAAAATTTCAAATTGGTATACATGTGGCAAGCAAAAGGTAAAATTCTAAATTAGTACACCCGTTAACTATCACGTGTCATCTAATTCAGCATCTTGACGATAAAAATTCAACAGAAATTAACGGACCGGTGTACTAGTTTGGTGTTTCTGATGGTTAAAAAATTAATTTGGAATGGTTCCAGGTACACCGTTTGAGATTTTTCGGGGTATTAACTCTATTTTTATTAGCATGGAGGGAGATGGGAATCAGTAATAGTCAATCAAAATGAATACATGAAACTAATAGATATGGT
>JAGVVM010010760.1:0-15346 GCA_019149425.1 Psidium friedrichsthalianum
CGTCCCAGTTATCCCCTGGCAAAGCTGCACACTCGGCCTCGTGAGCCTCCCTTGTGGCGGTGAGGTTCAAGCAAGGGTCGACCATCGCAAAGCCCAGATCTGGGTTTGTGATGGTTGACCCTCCGCTAGACCCTGGCGAGGGCCAACCATCGTGGCCATGGCGGGGCTTCGACCCACAAGCCTAGATTTGGGCTTGCGAGGCCTCGCCGTTGCCGAGTGTGCAATGAAGATAAGTCGAGCCCTATGGTGAGGCTCGACCTCATCATTGCAGCCCACATCTAAGCTTGTGAAGTCAACCCTCGCTAGGTCATGGCAAGGCTTGACCTCATCGTACCGGGCGATGCGATAGGAGGTGAGGAGGGGGTGCACGGTGGCGGCGACGGCGACGCTTGTTGGTCTCCGTGGTGGTGCCCAAATGCCCAAAGCTAAAAGCTCAAGCAGCCTTGGGCTTTCAGCCTTCACAATATTGACTTTGAGTTAAGTGTCTTGTAAAATATTTGCCAAACACTCAATATTTGGGCCAAGGACTTTGGAGGCCCAAAGATTACTTGGAAAAGTGGTTCCCAAAGGCACCTTTTACGTAAACATTGATCGGCTCGTTATATAATTTGATCTAGATATAAAGTATTGACGTTTTCTCGCCCTAAGTTCGACAAATGTTGGTCGGTTTCAAAAATTGTTTGAAACGAGGGAAGATCAATGGATGAAATCCTATTGCGTCAAAATGGATAAATAATATCGTCTTCCTAGTCAACATTTAGGTGCACAAAGTGGAAATCAACCCGGATAATATACTTTTAGTTTACATGTTATTAAATATTTATGGAACAAGATGCAGGTATTATATTTTAAAAAGATTCTAGCTAAATTAGTGATCCATGTGCCGCTTATATATTTACACATTTTAAATAATTGCACTGACTTATATACATAGCACGAAATATTGTCATATGTATTTGCAAAAACAAAAATTTTCAGCAAGTCAATTTTTAAATCCGAATAACTGCATCTATATTAAGGAGCCTAAAAGTTAATTTCTGCATCTATGAGTAACTAAGTCTCCCGTCTATTTTGCGAAAAATGTAGCGTTTTTTGAAAAATATTTTTCAAGAAATCATTTTTTAGGAAAAGTTTTCGTTGTTTGCTGAAACGTGCAAATCAACTGGAAAATATTTTTTCGCCTTTTTGGTACAGAAAATTCAAATTGATTTTCCTAAGGAAAATTACTAAAAAATTCTATTTTTCAGTTGTTTTCTATTTTTATTTTTTAATGGTCTTTTCTTTTATTTCTTTTTCCTTCTTCTCATCCAGTCATCAACCCAGCAATTGCGGCGAGCTCAACCCTTGCCTTTCCAACTTCGCTAAAGATTCCGATGCAATCCAGTCATCGTTTTGATTGGGCTTCACTATTTCTATGATTGATTAATGATCGGAATAGTGTTAAAATTTTTCTGTATATGGATTTGCATTAATTCAATATTGTAATTCATCATTATATGATATTAATTTACCATTTACGGAATTGATTTAATAAAGAATTGATTTAAAGATTCTAATGAGCCAAATATGGGACCTAGCTAGTGTGGGCCAAGTCCGGCGAGCCTGTGATGGGAGGGCCTAAGCCGGAACTCTATAACTTTCCCCCCCCCCCCCCCCTAATTTAATTTTGCCATTTAAACCTAAGGCTTTTTGCCAGAGAGAGAGAGGAGAGAGAGAGAGAGAGAGAGAGAGAGAGAGAGAGAGAGAGAGAGAGACGAAGAGAAGAAGAAGAAGAAGAAGAAAGAAGAAGAAAGGTTGTCCCATTGACACCAGGCGGCCCAAGGTGATAGAGGAGAAGAGTCTGACAGCCGCGTTGCCAAGATTCCGTCGAAAACCGACGATGGATTCGAAATTAGGCACACAAATTCGATGCCTTGGCTATTTTGTCGTTATAACTCGACTATGACGATCCTAGGGAACCGTCCGGTGACAAAGGACGGCTGATTGGATGACCTACAGTTGGTATCAGAGCCGTCGTAGCTCGGGTTTAGCACGTGTTGTTTTGCCTGTTTTCCTGAATTTTGGTATGGTGAAAATTTGATTTAAAGGCATATTTAGTTTGTCTCGTTGAGACGAACGTTTTGATGGGTCGCAGGCCGTCAGGGGACGCTGCACGTCCCCCACGCTCCGCCTGAAGTTTCGCCAAGCGGCGCGTAGGAGCCACGTGCTGTTATTTTGACCGTAGTTATTGACTGGTAGTTGACCGTGACCGTTAGTGGTTTACAGTAAGTTGACCGTTGACCGTTAGTTGTTGATCGTTAATTGGGGCCACGTGACTGTTAGCCGTTGACCAGCTGTTGATCGTTGACCGTTGCTCAGCTGTTGCACGTAAGGGCGCGTGGGTGTCCGATTGAGGTAATTTTTTCACCGTTGTACTCGTATGAAAATTCTCTATATGTGGTTGTATTCATTTTAATTTTTTGAGCATTTTAAAGTCTTGAAAAATGCATACAACCCTTAATGCAAGTATAAAACTAGGTATTTTTGCATTTTTTATTTTCATGTGGTCTTGGAAATACTAAGGTTGGCTCACTTTTAAAATTACCACATGAGGAATATGTAGAGGATTATTGAGTACTAACATACATGGAAACTTGACATACATTAAGCAATACTATTGGCACAATTTGTGGTTTTAATGACATTGTCTATATCTTCAAGTTTAAATCACAAGCTGATATGGTAAATGTGAGATACAGAACTATATACCTATTGTGAGAGAGTTTCAAAGGTTCGATTGAGTCGTGACGCAAAGTGGCACACTTGGTTGAATTTAAGAAATATCAGTCTCGCATTGTGGTACGATGTCTCCTATTCTAATGTATAATCATACTCCAAAGGATGATTATGTATTAGTTCGTGGAGGATGCATGAACAACATATGATTGAGAGGTGACCAATCTAATGGTTCACACACCCAAACGTGATGATTCACGAAAATTGAATACATTCTCATGGTCGTTGTCATGTAGAGAGTTTGTAACTGCATGTCATATATTCTGCCCAAAGGTGATTATGTGATGATGCATGTGACTCTCTGAGATATGTACTTTTAAGGATTTAAAGTTATACAGTGCTCACATGATGATGATGATAGCATTGCTTATTTTTCTAATCACCTTTTCTGTAAATAGTAACTCCATTACGATAGAGGTTCTCAATGGTTCGAACTTAAGAAATGGAAGGAGAATTTTCTGTTTGCCATGGAATTAGCGGATATTCATGTTGCTCTTTATGAAGACAAGCCTGTTGACCTCATTGAGACCAGCACGGTACCCGAGATGGCGTGTTTTTGCCACTTAGAAAAGAGTAGCTGTATCTGCTTGTTGTTAATGAAGCGATCCATATAAGAGCATTTAAAGAGTAGCCTATCAACTCACTGCACATCGCTAATGAAATGTTGGAAGCACTAGAACTAGGATATCGAGAATCTTCGAATGTGAGGTTTGAACACTTGTCCTGGTACTTTATAATATGAAAGTATGTGGGTGTAGAGGAGTTAGGGATTATATCTTGAGAATGATAGATTTGCAGAGAAAACTAAAATCTTAGGTGTAGTGATCCCTAATACCGTTATGGTGCTTCAAGCCCTTAACACCCTTCCCCCTGAATTTGGATGATCAAGACCAGTTTGAACACACAAGATGAACTTTGTCTATAAATGATTTGATATCCAAAGTAGTAGCAGAAGAGGTCTATAGTCCGAACTTCTGACCTATTAGAGGTCATACACCTGATATCAGTGAGCCCTATACACGATCTTGTGTAGAAATTATTATTTCATCACCTTCATTGATGGCTATTCTCGACATGGATATCTGCACTTGATTAAAGAAAAGTCTGAGTCTCTTATAAATTCAAGATATTTCGGACTGAAGTCGAAAACATTGGGAAATTCATAAAAATTTGTCTGATCTGACCAAGGTGGTGAGTATTATGGTAGACATGGCGATGCTGATAGCTTAAAGCGCCATTTGCCAAATACTTAGAGGATTCTGGATAATGGCTAGTTTACTATGTTGGGAGTCTTGAATAGAATGGTGTAGCCGAAAGGCGCAATCGCACCCTTATGGACATGATGAGAGTATGATAAATAGAACCAACTTAACTAAATTCCTATGGGGTGAAGCTTTGAAGACACGCTTTATGTGTTGAATCGAGTTTCCACTAAAGTTTGATCCACTAACTCATTTGAGTTATGTACTGGATGTAAACCCAGCTTAGGTTGTCCTGCAGAAGTGCAGCTGTATAACCAAATCTTGAATAAGTTGGATCACAGGACCACAATGTGTTACTTCGTATCCTACCAGATAGCGAAGTATCTGGAATATGACGTGGGCCGAGAATGGAGGCTCAAGAAATTGTGGAATCACAAACAGCGAAATTCTGGAATACGTGGCCGAAAAGGGTACTTGTTCAGAGACTATTGAAAGTGATAGTGCGGCAGGTACTACTGTGTCGTTTTCTCTATCATACATACGGTTATGGAACCACCCATACAAGAGACTGTGCATGTTAGGCTTTCGGGATTCCCTGGTGAAACTGTTCCTGATGAAGTAAATCAAGCCCCACAGCCACAAGATCAAGCTGATGAAGTTTCACTAAGGAGATCTGCTAAGCAGAGACGATCAGTTATCCCATTGGACTATATAATCTATCTAGGAGAACAGGACTACGATATAAGCTGCATGGTTAATCCAGTTTCCTATAAAGATGTTGTTTCCTATGCTCAATCAGATCTGTGGTTGGATGCGATGAAAGATGAAATGCAATTTATGAGACATAGTGGTGTCTGGGAATTTATTAAGTTGCCTGAAGGTCATAAGGCAATCGAGTGCAAGTGGATATATACAAGACAAAAAGAGACTTCAAAGGAAAGGCAGAAAAGTTTAAAGCCAGATTGGTAGCTAAAGGTTTTACTCAGAAAGAAGGAGTAGACTATGAATCAACATTTTCTCCAGTCTCTTATAAGGATTCCTTTAAAGTAATTATGGCATTAGTAGCTCACTTTGACATGGAGTTACACCAAGTGGACGTCAAAACTGCCTTTCTGAATGGAGATCTCGAAAAGGAAGTTTATATGACTCAATCTGAAGGTTTTAAAGTTGATGATTCAAGTGACCTTGTGTGCAGACTGAAGAAATCCATCTATAGTCTTAAGTAAGCATCTAGACAATGGTATTTAAAGTTTCATAGCATTGTCACTTCTTTTGTTTTTTTCAAAAACAAAGTAGATCAATATATATACTGCAAGGTCAGTAGGAGAAAATACATTTTTCTCATTCTCTATGTTGACGACATCCTGCTTGCGAGCAGTGATATCGATATATTACATGAGATAAAGCGGATGTTATCAAAGAACTTTGATATGAATGATCTTAGTGAAACGTCTTTTGTCCTTGGCATTAAAATCCATAGAGATTATTCACGCTATATTTTGGGTTTATCTCAGAGAGCATATATTGATCGTATCTTGGAGAGATTCAATATGTAGAACGGCAAGCCATGAATTGCTCCTATCTGTAAAAGTGATAAATTGAGTCTTTCACAGTATCATCAGATAGAAGTGGAGATATCCCAAATGAAGAATATACCTTATACTAGTGCGCTTGGAAGCATTATGTATGCTCAAGTATGCACTAGGCCAGGCATTGCCATTGCAACAGGACTTCTGGGCAGATACCAATCAAACCCAGGACATGATCATTGGGTTGCTACCAAGAAAGTTCTGAGATACTTAAAAAGGATAAGAGACTACATGATGACTTACAAACATATTGAAAACCTGCAGCTCGTTGGATACTCGGATTCTAATTTTGCGGACTGTCAGAACGACAAAAAGTCAACAATTTGATACATATTTATGTTGGCAGGTGGTGCGGTATCATGGAAAAGTGAGAAACAGAAATCCATATCCTCCTCTACCATGCAAGCGGAGTTCATAGCGTACTTTTCAGCTACTACTCAGGCCATTTGGCTCTAAAACCTCATTAGAGAGTTGACCGTATTTGATTTGTTGATAGACCCATATAATTATACTGTGACAATAACTTTGCAGCGTTGTCCATTAAAAACATGGAGGTCTTAAGGGGTCTAAACACATGAAGGTCAAATTATTAACCATAAAGGAATCCGTGCAGAAAGGTGATGTTACAGTAGAGCATATTTCTACAGATGATATGATTGCAGATTCATTAACTAAAGGTCTTCGCCCTTGTGTTTTTGAGCGACACGTCGCTATTATGGGCTTAGAGGTATCATTGGATACTGTGATTTAGTGGGAGGCATCTTTTAAGTTTGCTCTAATATAGTTTACATCTATTTTGTTATATTTTGTAACATAATGATATATATTGAAGTGTTTATAGCACTATTGATGTTGAATACATATTCCCATAAATCTTGAGGCACGTGTAAATCTCGAGTAATGGCTATGGGCATTTGGTTATTAGCCGTATTTATATGTCTTGTTACACATAAAGAAAAGTTAACTATAAAGTTAAGACATATACAGGTTCATTAGAACCATATGGATATTCTCTAGTGGCACATCAAGTTCTGTGATATATAAGGAAGAGAAAGATGTTCGACAAAAAGGATAACACATAAAGTGTATCTATTTTGAGGTGTTATCCAATTGTCACACTACCTTATTAAATTCATATCAGTAAAGTTGAGGACATTTGTGATCATAGATAGCTCTGTATCTGCTGACGCAGTTACTGTCATGATCCGATGTTTGAGACTTTATAGGATTAGATTGGCCATTGAGAATAATCTTTAGACCGATATGAGGCACGCACTACAGTACGATTTGAATTAATACTCGCCCAAGTGGGAAAATGTTAGAATTTTCCTAATGTGAGTTTGCATTAATTGAGATTGTAATTCATCGTTATATGGTATTAATTTATCATTTACGAAATTGGTTTAACAAAGAATGGATTTAAAGATTTCTTAATGGGCCGAATATGGGCCTAGTTAGTGTGGGCCAAGTTCGGCCAAGCCCGTGATGGGAGGGTCCAGCCGGAACTCTATATAAAGGCTAGGACCCCCCCTTCTAACCCTAATTTTTTTCATTTTGTCTTCACACCTCCTCCATAAGGTTTGAGAGAGAGAGAGAGAGAGAGAGAGAGAGAGAGAGAGAGAGAGAGAGAGGCAAGAAGAAAGGTTGTCTCATCGACGCTAGACGGCCTGAGGGTGATGGAGGGGAAGAGTCCGATAGCCGTGTCGCCAAAATTCCGTCGAAAACGATGATGGATTCGAAATTAGGTACGCAAATTCGATTCCTTGGCTATTTAGTTTCTATAACTCGACTACGGTGATCTTAAAGCCGATTGGATGGCCTATACATAGAGCCAACTATCACACGTAAGCAAAATTTTTGAAGAGGGATCACGTTACAGATGAGCTTAAGGATGGCTCCCGTTTGTGAATCGCTTCATTTTCTCCTTCACAGTAGAAGAAACCAACCAAACTAATGAAGGATGGAAAGCACATGGTGGCGTGCAATCTCCCATACGCGGGCGCACAACGACCCCAATCCCCAGCCAAGCCATGACCTAGCCCCTCCTCATCCGCCGTGTGCAACGACGCTTGAGATAATCAACGCCACGTAGCTGCCACAATCCGCCTCTCCTCCATCTAAAATCCCCCTCTGCCTGCAGTAGATCCGCAAGCTGTCTTCTAAATCATCCACGCCCGACCTGACAACGAGAGAGATTGGAAAGATGAGAAATGGTGTGTGAGAAAGATGAGAAAGGAGTGGCTCTGTAGAAAGGACAACGCAGGACAATGAGAGAGATTGGAAAATGATTTCCCTTTTTTTTTAGAAATGAAAATCATTTTTTCTTATTTTAAAATGAGATTTTTTTATTGATCAGAAAATATTTTCTTCGACCACATATTTTTTTTTTGTTTTCCAAACACTACAATTTGGAGAAATATTTCTATCAAATATTTTTCGTGAAACAAACGGAGCCCTGATGTGTATAAAATTAGAGGATGTTGCGACACGGGACTACGGTTTCAAATTGTCCTCGAGAGGCCTATGCTAGCCATTGATAAATTATTTTGTAAATTCCTCTTTTCGAATATGTGGCATAAACATCTCATTAAATTCAATGTACATATTGCACGAAGGAATGTGCGTCAAAATTTTATCAAAATACACCTAAAGCTACAATTTTTATTTTTATTTTACTAGATGTTTCACCTGAAAAGAGAAATCTCTTCTTAAATAAGATGGCGGAAAAGGGTTCTTGGACAATTGAGTAAATAGTTGGAAATCAAAATGCATTAAAGATAAATTTACTGGAAAAATTTAAAGGTAAAGATAAGTTGCAAAGGACATTGAGTTTTGCGATTGATTGGGCAAGACTTTACAATGAGTATATAATGTGGGTATTTATAGCCCACTATGGAAGGCTATTTATGAGCAGTTACAGATTTTGAAACTATAAATAATTTATCGATGGTATTTACACTTATCAATAAATTACAAGAAATGGACACAATCTCCCATCTCCTATTATTTTAGTAATAAGTATCTACAAGAAGCTCCATGTCTTCACCCCTCACTAGTTATGTGCTCATGTCGATCCACCATCCTTGATATGTTGGCTAACCTTCGCTCATTAATTGCACCGTTTCAATACTTAGCCAAAATCAGTGTGTTCACCATTTGGGCAGAGTCTATATCCAGTCAGACTGGTTGGACCTGATAAATACATTGAACATTTTCATCTAACACATTGAATATGTACTAAAAGTCCAAGGACTATATTGAATAAATTAAAAGTTCAGGAACCACATTGAATATGGATCGTATATGAAATACATGTTTCACCAAAGAAACGGATTAGAGAAACCTGTACAGGGATCGCATATGAAATACCTGTTTCAACAGATACCTCATAACGTTGATGATTCCCTTGATTTCCAGCTTCTTTGTGCTTGCGAGGATCTCAATGTACTAGAGCCTTATCCGTTACCGAAGGTTTTCCTCTGGTGCGGTACAGCGCAAGATATAGAAATGTGCTAAATTGTGGTTCAAATTGCACCATTTTGTCTCTTAGGACCACTATCGTTTTAATAGGCTACCATGAGTCGGTAAAGGTAGGATAAGATCATAAGAGCATGTCGATTGTGATTTGACAAAGATCAAGAGCACGAGAGCAGATTGATCGTGAATTGAATAAAGATCAAAGACACGAGAGTAGATCAATAGTGAACTGATGAATATCTATGTCTGTTGCCTAACATGAATGCTATTTGAGCAGACACCCAAAGATTCGCTCTAAGGATACTCCGGGGAGGTTAAGATTTGACTCGTATGGTAGGTCAACCCATTGCAGAATTCCTAATGAAAGGACTCTAGTAGCGATCTATCCTACTTAAAGGGATTCGCCTGCGTTTTAACCAGTATGGTAGGTCAACTCATAGCAGAGTTCCTGATGAAAGGATTCTAGTGGCGATTTATCCTACTTAAAGGATTCGCCTGCGTTTTGACCCGTATGATAGGTCACCCCATGTCAGATTCCTAATGAAAGGATCCTATAAAAATTGGTTGAGATTTGATTCGTATGGTAGGTCGCCCCATGGCAGATTCCTGATGAAAGGATTCTACTGAGCGGTTGTCGCGACCCTCCCGAGATTTCCGAGTCCCGAGGGGGTTAATGGATTGCTAGGCCCATTTTGAGATGGGCTCAGCTCGGGCCCTCCCAGGCCCATACAAATCGCGTCAGGAAAAATTTGAATCGAGGTCGACCTTAGTGTGGTCAAGTGACATGTGAATGGTGTGCATGCCATCGGAGTCGCCACCAGCCATTTATTGGAGGGTATGACTGGAAACCCTATCGAACGATTGGGAGAGATCATTCGATCCTACAAAAACCAGAGTTCTAGATTCGGGACTTAGTTACGTCGATATTGCTATCGACGCCCTTTCGGTACCTAAGTTGAGTGATTTCCTAACCTAAGGAATTCATACAGGCGAGATTGGCTAGGGTAGGTTTCAAGGATCCAAGGGGTTCATGCAGATGGGAAAGCTAACCTATCAATCACAATCATAAGAAGTAATTACGCAACCAATGAATGAAAGAATCACATCAAGTCAAGTCAGGAAAAATCAAAACGAGCCTAGAGGAGTCTCAGAGACCTAGGGAAATGACAATTAAGTTCCAGAGTAATTTCGAAAAAATTGGGTCAAGTCGGCCAGAAGGGCAAAATGGTAATTTCCTAGGGCTCGGGAGGTCAAAAGTGCGAAAGGGGTCAAACTAGTTGGGCATGGTATTTCTTTAATTTTTAGAATTTCTTGGGAATTTTTCTGAATTTTTCCATTTTTTTGAATTTTCCTGAATTTTTTTAATTTTTTTTTTAGGTTTTTATGATTTTCTAAAGACTTTCCATTTTTGAGGATTTTTCTGATTTTTTATTTTTTATTTTTATTTTTTGAATTTTCCTGAATTTTTCTGAGAATTTTCCTATTTTTAGGACATTTCCTATATTTTAAAATTTTTAGAATTTTTTGTGATTTTTCCTATTTTTCTAATGTTTTTTTTGAATTTTTTTTTACCATTTTTATTTAAAATTTTTCCTTCCACCTTTTATATTTTCTTATTTTTGCTTATTTTTCTAATTTTTTTTTTAATTTTTTGAATTTTTTATTATTTTTCTCGAATTTTTCGAAATTTTTGTGATTTTTGGAGATTATATTTTTGGATTTTTTAGATTTTTCTTATTATTTATTTTTATTATTATTTTTTATGAATTTTTTTATTAGTCTTCCGGACCGGGTCGGGTCAACGCGGCCCGATCGACCCGGCCCTATTCGAAAACCCCAAGACAAAAACGACGCAGTTTTGATGTTTTACTGATTTTCTATTTTAATTTTTTTATTGATTTTCTGAATTTATTACTATTATCTATTATTATTATTTTTTATTTTACGGACCGGGCCGAATAGACTCGGCCCACTACCCAAGCTTGGCCCAAGGCCCGCTCCTATGACCTAATGCAAAAACGACGTAGTTTTAGGAGTTTTTTTTTTTAATTTTTGAATTTTTCCAGATTTTCATTCCGTTTTATTTATTTTTCTCCTATTTCTAATCCTACGGTCAAAAGATCGCCACGTGACTCTATCTGGACTACTCCCCTCTCCCGTTGATCCTACGGCCCCAGTCGAATCCTAACGCCGAATCATGACCGTCCGTTTATTTTTATTATCCATTTTATTTATTTTGCATTTTTTGACCAATTATAATAGCCGTGCTGACGTGGCGTCCGACGTGGCGCCACGTCAGCAACACTTGGACGTTGACCTGGTCAACTTTTGGTTGACTGGTCAACGTCTCTCCGAGGAAGACGACCTGAGTCCCCCTGGTTTCCGACGACCCGGCCGAAGCTTCGCCGGGGAGCTTCAAAAACAGCCAACTCGTTGCCGGAATTCTATAATTTTGCTTGGGATGTGAACTAACCTTCTCTAGGATGTACATACGGAGCTTTTAAACTAAGAAGAGCGGCCTAAAACGACCATTTAGCTCCGGCCGATCACTGCGCCGGTGACAGTCCACCTTGACTATTTATAACATCAAACAACACACGAAAAATCGTCGAACAACACCTTAGGAGCATGAGAAAACTCACCTGGCGATGATCTTGGCTTGATTTCGCACAGAACAAGCTCTCGGGCTCAACGCAGGCCGGGAGGGTTTTGGGAGGTCGGCAATGGGATTTATTCGATGAAAATGCCAAGGAAGGACAAGGGGAGACCGGCATGAGCATGGGAGTGTTTTGAACCAAAAATTACAGAGAAAGAGCAACAGAAATGAAATCCGCCATGGAAGTCCAAGCTTGGAAGCGTTAATGGCAATTACCTGGTTTTGCGACGAAATTTCACGTGGAGCAGCTCCTTTCGCTCTTTGGACCACCGGGAAGCTCGTGGTAGTGACAATCGAGCTTGGCTTCGTTCCTTTTTCTCTCAATCGTCTCTCAAAACTCTCGGCCCCCAAAAAAAACCCCCAAAAACAGAGCACCTCCGCCCTCTTTTATACTCGAAAATTCGCCTCTCAACAGAACCCCAAAATCTCTCATTTCATTCTCAATGAACTAACCTTCAAATTTGCTAAGATTCCCCCACTGATTCGCCAGAACCAAACCCCCCGATCTCTCGGAATTTCTGGTTTTCAACAAAACCCCCTCCTTTGAAAATGAACATGCGCGCCAGAGGTTGGGGAAGAGGATGAAGTTGATCGGGTCGGGTTGGGTCGGATCTGGTCCGACCCGACTGACCCAAGTCACTTATTTTATTGAAATTGACCCTAAATTTTTCACTTTTTTTCCAAAATTGACGCCACAATCGCGCTCAGGGCCATCAAATCTATTCGAAAATGGCATTTTCCCCAGAAATTATTCAATATTTGAGCAAAAAACCCCAATTTTTGGGTTTGACCCGAAACTCATTTTGCAAAATTCAAAGTCTTAGGGTCCTTTTTTGCAAAAATTGTTGCCACCATTGGATTCAGATGGTCAAAATCTAGGGGTGACGTGCCTTGATTTTCAATTTAGTCCCTATAAAAATTTTAATTTCATTTTTAGTGATTTTAGGGACTAATTTGAAAAATCAGAAATTGCATTTTTGTCCTTTTTAGCGAAATTGGACAATTCTGAGGGCTTTTGCACTGGATTTTAATTTTTAAAAATAGAGGAGGATGACACGACTCTAAAAATGTAAAAATGGAAAATTAAAAAGCTAAAAGGAATTTCTAGAATTATTTAAATATTCTGAAAGACGAATTAACAAAGAAACCCTAGATTCCAGACTTTATTTTTCTAAATTTATTCATTAAAAATGAAGACAAAATTAAATTAAAAATACTGACTATTTTTTGGTAATTTCTGACTTTAAATGCTATTTTTTATTAATTTTTTGGTATTTTCCTAATTTCTGAAAATATTAAAAATGCCAAAAATAAGGAAAATTATTTTTTGTTCAAAATTGGTTCCCTAGGCTTGGCCAAGGTTTCCAAAGTTGATTTTGCAATTTTCTCAATTTTATTTATTTTTTTATGAATTTTTGAAAATAAAATGCTAAAAATGCCAAAAATATGGAAATTATTTTTTGCTCAAAATTGGTTCCCTAGGCCATGCCAAGGTTCCCAAAGTTGATATTTCAATTTTCTTAATTTTTATGGATTTTCAAAAAAAATTTGAAAATAAAATTGGCCAAAAATCAAGTGTCAACAGCGGTTTACCCGATGTTGGGTTCACCGAAGAAAATGCCTATAAGAAGGACTTGGTGCTTGTTGGAAGGACTTTGTGCCTGTAAGAATGACTTTGTACCCTGTAAGAAGGACCTTGATGCATATAGAAAGGACTTTGAAAATGGTTCACCTGATGTGGGATTTGCCAGAGGAGTATCTGTAAGAAGGACTTTGATGCCTGTAGAAAGGACTTTGAAAATGGTTCACCCAATGTGAGATTTGTTAAAGGAGTGCTTGTAAGAAACTTTGTGCGTATAGGAAGAATTTTGAAAATGGACCGTTTCGTATTGGGATTTCCACATGGAAGGGCTCCAGAGACAGCATACCCTACTAAAAGGGCTCATTCATGTGGTGCCTGCAACTCAGAACTTGAAAATGGACCATTCCGTATTGGGTTTCCATGGAAAGGCTCTAGAGACGGCATACCAACTAAAAGGGCTCGTCTATATGATGTCTGCAACTTAGGACTTAGGAATGGATCATTCTAAGTTAGAAGTCACCAATGATTACCTACATGTCACATTTTTTTGGGTAGACAGAAGATGTATTGACTGAAAAAATAATTTTTGGCCGTCAATCTGGGATCTGGGGACATTAGAAACCTTGCAGAAGCTCATACCCAAATTATCTTACCATGAAAGGTGTCGTCCTAAGATCTGAGGAGATCAGGAATCCTGCAGAAGATCAAAACCAAGTTATCTTACCATGAAGGGTGCTATTCTGGGATCTGGGGAGATCAGGAATCCCGCAGAAGCTAAAATCCAAGTTATCTTACCATAAAGGGTGTCATTCTAGGATCTGGGGAGACCATGAATCTTGTAGAAGCTCAATTCGGATTATATTATCCTATCGCTTTAGGAATAAGCTAAAGAGGTAGAGATCAAAATATCTCGAACATTTCGATTTTCGAGACGAATTATGCTTCATTGAAGAAGGTAGATACTTTGTATGTCCCGCAATGGAATCGAGCACCCTGACAATCATTAGAATTGATTCTCTTGAAAGTTTCGGTTGAAGATATACTGTACCTGAGAATTTGGAAGAAGTACATGGTGGTTTCTCAACAATTAGGCTCGTTCATTTAATAATTGCCGAATGAATTTCAAGACCTTGGAAGGTGATTCGAACATCGGGAACGTGTTGCCTGTCAGGTAGTGTCAGAGGTAACATGTTGCAAGTATTTCACCAATGAGTTCATTGGTTCATGCAAAACTTATTCAGCTAAGTTTGCAATGATTAGAAGCAGTCTGTGTGAATAACTCATGATGCAATCAATCAAAATGTGGATCATGCATAACTATTCTGTCAAGTTTGCATTACCAATTCTGTTCAAGGAGGTTATCATAGTATAAAACCCTCGAATGTAAACTGAACGAGAGACTTCAGGTCCCGAGAAGGGCTTTCTCTCACTCCTCGAGAAAAGCTGTTTTGCATTACCAATTCTTTAATCAACTCTGACTCTTGTGTCTTTATGAAAAGATTCTCCATATGATGATTTTATTATCTCCACTATGTGGATGATATGTTGATAGTTGGCATGATGCTAATAAAATCAAGAGTGTTGAAAAGTAAGTTAAGTAAAGCCTTTGCGATAAAGGATTTTGGATCGGCTAAGCAAATCTTTGTATGAGAATTACTCGTGATAGGAAGAATAAGAAACTCTGACTATCTCAAGAGAAAGTATATGAAAAGGTACTTGAAAGATTTAACATGGGCACATGTAAATCGGTAAGTACTTTACTTGCTGGTCACTTTAAATTAAGTAGTAATGAGTGTCCTACGAGTAACAAAAAGAAGGAAGAGATGATGAAAATTCCTTATACATCCGTCGTGGGTAGTTTGATGTATGTCATGGTTTGTACAAGACCGGATATTACTCATCCAATTGGTGTTGTGAGTAGATTTCTCTCAAATCCAGGTAAAGAAATATTGGGACAGTGTGAAATGGATTTTGAGGTATCTTAGAGGCACTTCCATATTCTACTTATATTATGAAAATGGGAAAGCCTGAGTTGAATGGTTATTCAAATTCTGATTATGCCGAT
>JAGVVM010010762.1:0-11719 GCA_019149425.1 Psidium friedrichsthalianum
AAACACACGCAACGCAGTAATGGCGCCCCCCCCCTCCCCCGATGCTCTTTCATAAAATTGCGAAAAGCATACAATTTGTCTCAAAAACTTATTATATGGAATGTCAATTCAATTTGTTAATTTTTTGTAATTTTATCCAAAGTAGTCTTAAAATCTTTGCTCGAAAGTTATCAATGTAGCCTTTGCGATCAATTTCGACGGCTAATCGTTTGATTAATCGTTTTGTGCCACATAGGACGGTAATGGCTATTTTTCTAGTGGAAAATTGACTGAAAAGATATCATGATGAAAATTCGCGTAAATATTTAGAACTCTAAATTGAAACAGTATTATGTATGAGTAACATCGTTATAATAAGTTTGAAACCCCTGCTAGTTATTTTGATGTTTGAATTAATAATATGGATAGGTTTGGTTTCCCAACCTCATCAAGAATCGGTATTCTATGTTGTAGGTTACTCGCTTCATTTAACTTGGTACTTAATTAACTTGACTGTAGACGGGGAAGAAAACGCGAGAATTCACAGATACCTCATCTAGATATAATAAGAGAACCGAGCACCCGTGGCCCCCCCCCCCCGAAAATCATTAACATATCCAATTGGACACCTTCATCAATAATTTTAGGGCATGCGTAATTACCTAACGAAGAATATCAAATAATCGCTTTAAATCTCGTCAAATCGATAGGCACCCTATGTGATACATCCTCGCTCCTTCACCTTAGATACCTTCCCCACATAACGTGAGCCCTCCAGTTTGGCAACTTCTAAATTCTAGCTATCCATTTGCACCAATCGTAATCTAACCTAAATCCTCCATCTAACACCATTATTGCCTATTCCTTCAATTTGGGTCAATAAGCGAACTAACGGGGACGGGACGGCGAACTCGAAGATAGGTGCATTTCCGTGCACGAACACCCGCCTTCGCTCAATGTCTCTCCGTCGATCAACACATGATGACAACTTCGCTCGACTTCTACAGCTGCTGTACGGTGTCCCTGCTTGAGAATTTGTCAGTCATCTTTGCAACGGAGGACACATCCAATGAAGTTGCTGGATTGGATCCCACTTGATGTGGAAACACGGTAGAAATCTGAGATCTTATAATAGGGAGATCACCAAGCGAGTGTCCCAAATTAAATGCAATACTCGCATTTTTCTTCAAAAATTAAGCTATGTAGCAGGGACACGACATGGGACATGGGATTATGACACGACATGCCGACACGTGATTTTAAAAAAAAAAGAAAAAGAAAAGTCCGATCACGCTGAGAACACGTTTTGTATTAAATGTATATTTTATATATATTTAAATTATTTCATTTTTTATAAACTCCAAAACATCGCGATATGTCTAAACGTGCATAAAAACTCTTTCTATTCGGTTCAGCATTTAGGCAAGGGACATTTGGAAAAATGCAATACCTTTGGAGCAAAGGGGGTTTGGCGAAATTGCAAATATTGTTGGTAAACTATAATTAATAAAAGTGCATTGGATGCAACTTTGACAGTTAAATGTTGTCTCGTTAAAACACTACCCTTTGTAACATGATTCGATTATTTTTTAATTATTTTTAATTTATTTCAAATTTTTTTTTATTTTTCAAAAAAATATTCTGTTATTTTAATTACTTTGCTTTAAGTATATTAGATTTGTAAATTAGTTGTGATTTTATTTGTCCAATTTTTTAATTTTTAAGTAATTCTGTGATTGAGATTGTTATGGTGCAATTATGTCAATTTTATGATTCATTTTTATTTTATTTTTCCAAAATTGTAAATGTTAAAGGACTTCGTTAAGTGAATTTAATTGTGATATTTCGATTTTTACATTATTTATTTTATGTTGCCAATTGTTTTTAAATTTTAATACTTTCTTTTAATTAGTATTTTGATTGGATTATTTCGATTTTAATTATTTTAGTTTATTTGTTCCAAATGTTTGTAAAGGTGGAATACTGTCTTTAATTATTGTTAATATTTCTGTATTTGTAATTTTTGTAATTTTCGAAAAAAAAATATTTGTGTTGATTTTTTGTATTTGTTATCAGTATTATTATATTTTATATTTTTTTTAAATTTTATTATTTTATTTAAGTAATACATAATTATTTTATTTTCTTATTCTATTTTAGTAAATGATTTTTTATTATTTATTTATTTTTCAAAAAAATTATTTTTATGTTAATTAACTTCTTAAAAGAAAAAAAATAAAAAGAAAATAAAAAAGATTAAAAATAAAAAAAAGATATAGTTGCATTCGAAAAGCCAAACTATCCTAAAGACCTACAAAAGGTACTTTGAGCTAAAGCCTTTGAAGAGCATTTGCGAGCAATTGCAGTTTCAAAGTGAGTCAAAAAGTTAACAAACATCATTGCATTTGACCAGGACTTAAAGCCCCAAAAGCTCATTTCTGATACGACCAAACAGGGCCTTGATATTAAAATATAATTGCTTTGCCGATAAAACTGCTCAGTGACCCCTAAATAGTACTTTCAAACTCAAAAGATAGCAGCAGGTATCCTTGCCTAGCACAACTGTAGCAGGGATTCTTGCTGTATGCGTGGATTTCTCGCATTAAACTGGAAATGAGTGAACACGGACTGTGATTTGCGCCTGGACTCGGTCAAACGCGTCAGCCAAAAGACCAGAAAGAAAGGAAAGAAAGAAAGAAAATATGCACCCAAACTATTCCAGGTTGGATTCGCAAAGGAAAGGAAAAATACAATAGAAAAAGTCTCCTCATGTTATTTTGTTTTCCTCTTCGTCTGTCTACTCCCTTCGCCAACTTCCAAAAGTTATGTACTCCATGGTGGATGACATGTAAATGCATTAGAAGGTTTGGTATTTTAGTGCTCTGAGCTCGCATTGCTATTGCAGGGAGCCGATGATTGCGCAGGCCGGAATCGTTCATGTGTTAGGAGTTCTCATGCAGATTATTGCGAGACTCCTTCAAGGAATTGCACCAGCAGCGGAGAACACGAGTGCTTGTAGTCGATAGAAATCTTGTTCGAGGTTTTTTTTTGCTTAATTTCATTGTGTATGAGAGATTATTTCGAAGAAATTACGAGGGCTAAACACTGCTTCGTGAGTTGTATTAGATGAATTGAGGGCTGAGAAATTACCTCGAGAGCGTTGATGGCCGAGCCCGGTTTGGCAATCTCTGTTGGATCGCTTGTTCCATAGTGAAATTCGTTATTGCTTCTCTCCATGAACGTGGGTCTTATACGATCGAACTACGTTTTAAATCGGATACACCGTTTTATTTTTTGTTCTGTTTATTTTTAGTCGATCGCTTGCTTTCGCGCAGCGTGTAACAAGGGCTCACTTTTTACCTAAAAAAAAAATTTTCTTGGTGGATAGGAGCGTGGGAAACAAGGTTTAAAAATTTGTAGTGCTCGCAGAGGGACGTAATGCAATTTCAAACCAAGGAATAATTCCATCTTTCAGACTTTCCACATAGGTCCGCTGACTTGTGCGGTTTCATACTTAACTGCTAGGCGGCCGACAAGACGCATTCGTTGTTCCTACTTGCGAAATCGAAGAGATTCATACGCAGCCGTTCGAATTCTATCAAGAGAAAAACACAAAGCATTTTTCCCACGCATGCCTTGAAATCGAGGACGTAATTAATCTTGCGTTTATGATTGCATGTTGGTTTTACTTTGCGCCATCCAATAAAATCGTTTTTATCCTTTAGGAGCGTCGAAAATAATTCAATTGCTGTTGAATGTTAATTTTTACGTAATTCGAGTAAGGCGTCAATTATTCTAACCCAAGACAATCCAAACCTAAAGAGTTGATCCATATTTGAACGAACAACGCTTCGGAGAGGATAATAAATCGCCTCCACGATACCCGTTAAGTGCGATGGAGACTTTGAATTGATCTTGAATTGGATATAGAGTTAATACCACGAAAAACTATAAACTGCTACACTTGCGATAAATTTACCTCAAATTTATTTTTTAATCATAAAAAATTCCAAAAACTGATATGCTTGTGACAAATTTATCTCAAATTATCTTTTTGACTACCAAAAAATTTAAATGTATATTTGTGATAAATTTAACATAAATTAATTTTTTTGACATAAAAAAAATCTCAAACTGGTACACTCGTGACAAATTTATCTTTCGTTAAATTGGGTCAATATCAGAGAAATCTTAAATTGATACATTTGTTATAAACATAGGGTGAAAATCCTGAAATGGTACATCCGTG
Organism: Psidium friedrichsthalianum; assembly: GCA_019149425.1. NCBI lineage: Eukaryota > Viridiplantae > Streptophyta > Magnoliopsida > Myrtales > Myrtaceae > Psidium > Psidium friedrichsthalianum. The sequence continues at coordinate 4,229 of JAGVVM010010762.1, forward strand.
AACTGTTACGTGCCATCCAACTCAGAAATTTGACGTTAGATTTAACGAAAATATGGAGGGTAAATTATTACAAATGTATTGGTTTGGGGTAAATTTATCACAAGTATATAAGTTTGAAATTTTTTATGGTAAAAAATAATTTGAAAATAAATTTATCACAATGTATTAATTGGAGTTTTCTATAATATTAAGTCTTGGATGTATCATGTTCAAATTGCACATCTGGCATTAGACGGGTGATGGTTCCAAACAATAAATTGATCGGAGAAAAGTAGATTGGGAGACAAGGCAAAGATGGAAGAACAAACGTCAGTTGAATCTCGATCGACGCGAATCGTCCCATCAATCCACATAAAGAAAATTTACCGAAATAGAAAAAAAAAAACAATTATCTTGAACTTTTCCTTCAATTTCCTGCCGAATTTGCTCCTCCAAATGGAAATTGCTAGACAAGCCAAGACGGCGAAACACACGTGTTGATGCCACGTGTCGAAAACCATTTCACAGAGGCCGTGTCAAACTAACATGTACGGTCGTAGCTTTATTTTCTCTTAGAAAGTTCAAAACGCTCGGTCTTCAAAACCACGGGGAAACGACGTAAATAGTCCTTTTCAACTTTAACTTATTCAACACACGTGTAAGTCATCTGCTAACTTTTGATTTACTTAATATAATCTCCCAACTTTTAGCTTATTCAATGTACATCCAATATAATTTTCAAACTTTTGATTTGCTTAATATAATCATTAAATTTTGGCCCAATGTTTAATATGATTTCTAGACTTTTAATATATTTTCACGTATATTCACCACCATATTTTAAGGACAATATTGAATAAATTAAAAGTCTACGAAGAACGTTATACGTTGAGCCAAACTTGAAGAGCCACGATGCGCAAATTAAAAGTTTGAAGAGCAGACGGCATATTGAATCAAATTCGAGGACCATGTATGCTATTATCCCGAAAACAACCGCTAATAAGAAGTAAGATTCCTTTGGCTTCCAACATTACTCGCGATCTTAATGCCAGCAGCAGCGGCGAGTGGACATGAAAACACTTCTCTTCTAGGAATCTATTTCTGTCTGAAAATCGGCTTTTCTGCTTCTGCACGTAATGGCCTTGCCCTGAGATGCCAGCGAGGGCAACGACCAACGACGGCGAGCAAGCCAAGTCAACACTCCAAGGATTGACTCGGGGAAGCGAAGAAAAGCGAGATGGGAAAACATTAAATTTCCACAACCACGGCTGCGGAATGGCTTTTATGATGTGGCAGGATCTGAAGTTCTCATGGTGGCCACATGTATTTTTATCTTCTACATGCATCACGTCGGGCAAATTCCGACGACCGCCTCCGCCGGGAGGTCGAATACCCGCCGGCGATTCTATTCCGCGTATGATATTTTCGTGCACAGTCAAAACACCCGCCTACGTTGCTTTCATTGACTCCTCAATTCAAAGAGGCAGTTAGATACTAGAGAGAGAGAGAGAGAGGAGAGAGACGTTTCTCGTACTGTTCTAGCTTATCTCTGCACCGTTTCGCTTCACCCCCGCGTGGTGCCTCCCATCTTCTCTTACAAGACCCTCTTCGTTCTCTCTCGAAAAGCTCTTGCTATGGCTGGTTGCTGGGGGACACCGTTTGGAAACGGCCGCCGCCGGCCACCTCTCGCGCGACCTGTTTCGTGAGGCAAACGACCAAGACGGCCGGCGGAAACGCGGAAACGAGACAAGACCCTTTCGTCGTACCATCGTGTCTCTCTCCTTTCCATACAGATCGGAATGGCGATTCCCGGGTTGCTGTTCTCGATGTCCCTCTTGTTCCTGAGTCGGTTCGCCGGCTCGGCCAACGCAGGATAGGCAGGCCCTCCTCGCCTTCCTCAGCCAGACCCGGCACGGTGGCCGCGTGCGGTGGAACGACTCCGCCTCCGCCTGCGACTGGGTTGGGGTCAAGTGCGACCCGATCGGAACTCCGTGTATTCCCTGCGTTTGCCTGGAGTGGCGCTCGTCGGCGAGATCCCGCCGGGCACGATCGGCCGCCTGAGCCAGCTCCGGGTCCTGAGCCTCCGCTCCACGGGCTCTCGGGCCGGATCCCCTCCGACTTCTCCAACCTGACTTTGCTCCGAAGCCTCTACCTCAGGACAATGATTTCGCCGGTGGGTTCCCGCCGGAGCTTACCCGACTGACCCGGCTGGTACGGCTCGACATCTCGTCGAACGGCTTCTCCGGCGAAATTCCATTCGCCATCAACGACCTGACCCGCTTGACGGGCCTGTTTGGAAAACAACAACTTCTCCGGCGAGCTGGCCGGGCATCAACACCAGCGGACTGGATAGATTCAACGTGTCGAACAACCACCTCAACGGCTCGATACCCGCAAGCCTGTCCAAGTTCCCCGCGTCCGCATTCCGCCGGGAACGTCGCCCTCTGTGACGGGCCGCTAGAGCCCTGCACGCCGTTCTTCCCCTCGCCCTCGCCCTCGCCCCGCGGCGACCCCTCCATCGCGTCGGAAGAAGCGCAGCAGGCTCTCCAGAACAGCAGTCATCGCCATCGCGGTCGGATGCTCGCTGTTCGTGCTCCTCTTCCTACTCCTGCTCTTCCTCCTGCTCCCGCCGCAGAAGATGGCGCAGGCAGCCGGCAAAGCCTCCAAAACCGCCGGCAGCGGCTGTGGCGGCACGCAGTTCCGCAGTGGCGGAGTTGGGGACGTCTTCGTCAAAGGACGACTTTACGAACGGGTCCGCAGAAGCTGCAGAGAAGAACAAGCTATTGTTCATGGGAGGTACCAGCCCGTCGATTTGTTTTACTGTTACTACACGATTGATCGTTACGTAAAAAAAAAAAATTACTATCCTGACGATCTAACAGCACTGCCAGTTATTTTTAATCACACGATCTCCCGTTCAATGAGTGCTTTATGTAGTGATGATGTGTGAATCAATTGTATCATATTGACAGTACTGTCAAGAAAGTATTTAAGCAACAAAAAAAAAAGAAAAATTATTAGAACACCAAATGATTCGAGCTCGAATTTGATGTGCGAACGGGGAATTTGCAGGCCCGGAGGCTTTCGAGTTCGACCTGGAGGACCTGCTGAGGGCGTCGGCAGAGGTGCTGGGGAAGGGGAGTGGGGGGACGTTGTACAAGGCCGTGCTGGAGGAAGGGACGGCGGTGGCGGTGAAGCGGCTGAGGGAGGTGGCGGTGGGGAAGAGGGAGTTCGAGGAGCATATGGAGGCGTTGGGGAAGGCGAGGCACGACAACGTGGTGGGGCTGAGGGCGTACTACTACTCCAAGCACGAGAAGTTGCTGGTCTTCGATTACTTCCCTCATGGATGCTTGGCTGCTCTTCTTCACGGTACGTGCTTCCTCACACACCCATCTGGTTTACACATGGCTTTAAGAAGTTCCTTTTTAACTCGTCCCGCGAAAAATAAATATTTTTAAAAAAATATTTTTTTTTAAAAAATGATGCTCGTTTCGCTTGAAATAATTAATTAATCAATACAAATATTTTCATTCTCAATAACGATTTACATCTAAACATTTTCTTGACTGATGTACAATATTCGTTTACTCATGCGATCGTTTTTAAGAATTTATAATGCGCCCACCCCGTAACTAAGGTCGAATAAGTGGATAAGCGCTAGGTTTCAAGACATGCATTGCACCTTTACTTCTTTCTTCTTCTTCTTCTGTATTGGATATCCCACAATGGAAAGATCAAACTGCCTACTGCACGAGCCTCCATGGTCGTAGGGATAGCTTTGTTCTAAGTTGGCCATGGCCTCGCCACCGTCGCGCCCGGCCTTGATTCGAGGTGGTCCACGGCATTAGGGAGGCCTGGGGCCTCGAATCGAGGTTGACGCTGCCGTGGCACGGAGGGCAGTCGGCGTTGGGACGAATTGACATATCCCTAAAATAAGGCTATTGGAATTATTGACGTGGAGATGCGGAGTGAATTGCTATAGACAAAAAATTAAGCAGAGTCAGCATATTCCAAACAACAACCCGCAAAGGGTAATGCGAGGGCCGAGCCCTCGCCTGGGTGAGGGTTGCCCTCGTAGCACAAGGCCAAAAATGTGGAAAACAATAAAAGGGAAGGAGGGAGAGAAAAAAAAAGAAGGGAAAAACATTCGAAATTTATACATTTTGCTTATGTCAAGACGGCAGGCCGAGCGTCGTCTATGTCAGAGATTTCCTGTCAAAAGTAATCGGATGAACTAAATTGGCATAAATACAAATATTTAAGACTAAATTGATTCGATGTAATAAATTTAAGAATTTTTTTTTGGTACTTTTCTCTTTTTTTTTTTTTTTTTTTTTTTCGGGTCTTCCGTTCACATCGAAAGAGAAACAGGACGCGCAATTGAAGGGCGGGTCGCATGCAGGACGTGGACTTGTGTGAAGAGCTGCTATTTGCATGGTCCATGTTGCGTCCCCTTTTTAGGACTTTTGATAGCTCGAGGACGAGGAGTCAACCCTACTCTTTTATCCGTTCGAGTGAGAACAAGGTGAGGTCCAACGAGCGGTGTCCGGACATCGGCTTGGTTGTCAATGTGAAATTTCGCCCATTTTGGCTTCTTTCATAGCTTTCCAATCGAGGTATCTTTCATCATGTGATCATGCGTTAGACCGAAACGCGTGGCCATCGTATTACTTACGTAGTAAGCGGAACCACCGCGTTGCGAGCGCGCGTCTGGACCGCGCTTCGATTCTTTCTGTGATGGTTGATTGAGCGACCGAGTCGATTGCGAGTTGAATTTCGGATCGTCGCGTTGTGTGCGATCTTTAGGAGTTAGTTTAGGCACATCATGAACGCCGTCTTATCCGTGTCTCTCGTCCACAACGCGTTGATGATGCGCGAATGTGGATTGCATGGTCCATTCAAAGTCATCACACAAACTGATGCCGATGGCAATGAAGTAACCCTCCTCCTCCCCATCCCCACCACCGACATCTCCCGCAGGTAGCCGAGGCTCAGGCCGTGCACCGCTCGACTGGGACAACCGGCTGAGGATCGCCATCCACATGGCACGGGGCCTCGCCCACCTCCACGAGTCGGCCAAGTTGGTCCACGGCAACATCAAGTCCTCCAACGTCCTGCTCCAACTCGATGGCACCGCAGCCGTGTCCGACTTTGGGCTCAACCGACTCTTGGGCCCAAACTCCACCCCATCATCCCGGGTTGTAGGTAGGACCAACCCTTTCCGTGTTCTTGCGTCAATTTTTACTCCCCTTATGTTTGAATCTCTCTCCTGTCACGCTTGAAATGTAGGTTATCGTGCCCCGGAAGTCATTGAGACGCGCAAGGTGACCTTCAAGTCCGACGTATACAGCTTCGGGGTGTTGCTCCTAGAGCTTCTCACGGGGAAAGCGCCCAATCAGTTGTCGCTTGGCGAGGAAGGTATCGATCTGCCCCGGTGGTCCAGTCTGTGATTAGGGAGGAATGGACGGCCGAGTTTCGACGTGGAGTTGATGGGGGCAGGTGATCAGGAGGAGGAGATGGTGCAGGTGCTGCAAATCGCGATGGCGTGTGTCGCCATTGTCCCAGATCAAAGGCCTCGGATGTTGGACGTGGTGCGCATGATGGAGGAGACGAGGACGACTAGGAGCGAAGCCGAGGAAGGGACCCGACCGTCGTCCGATGATCCGTCGAAAGGATCGGATGGTCGCATTCCACCTATAGAGATGGAAACCCCGCCTAGAGGATCCACATCTTGAGCTTCACATCCATTGCAATTTAAAATGCATTTTGGAGTGTTTTGAGTGATGACATTTTCATCCATTCAAATCGTCATTCATCACATGGAAAATACTAGAGGTTTGTTGTTGGGGGGGGGGGGGGGTGGAGGGGGAGGAATAGAAGTGAGGGATTTTTGTATATGTGATGATTAATTTGGATCAACGAGAAATTTATGCTTTGATATCAGTAAAAAATTTAAAATATTTCTCCAGATATAGAGATTTTCTGCAAAAAGAGGAATTTAATGGATCTAAACAGAGTAAAGATTTTCTTCGACTATGGTCGTCTAGCTCATGCCACTGCCATGGCGTCCGAGTCTTCTTGTTCTTTGTTTTCTTCTTCAAGGTGTGGACAACCACTCTTCACAAGTAATTATATTACACATGCTCTGCAAAAACTATACACTTCGGCATGTCCTAGAGAAACGGCAGCCCTTTCAGGTACATGTGATCGCAATTTTGGCAAATGCCGAAACACCGGCATCCAGGGAACTCCGATTTCACCATTGACATTTCAAATATCGTTCATTATAGTTCGGCTGTTGAATCAGGAAGTCTCACAGTTGGAAAGTAAGGTGGTTCGCACTCGCGAATCATAGGGTGTGTGCAAGATTGTGCTGATCGCATTTCCCCATCTAACAATGCCAACACTGCGTATATTTCACCGGTTTCTGCGTGCGATCTGTCCCGGCGAGGAACACACGAACGTCTCCCCCGACTTGAATCCAACTTCTCCCAGGAGTCTTCCTCAGTCCTTTTGATTTCATGATTCCCCTCAGTTTAGACACTTCATCCCACTTCCCATCGTCGCGTATGAATTAGAAAGTGCCACGTAATTTCCCGAGTTTTCGGGTTCCAATTCTCGCAGTTCTTTGGACAAATACTCCTTGAGTTCGATTTCTCCGCGCTCTCTGCAACCAGCAAGCAAGGATCCCAGAATACGTGCATCTGGCTCGTAAGGCATTGTATACGACAAATCAAATGCTTCTTCCAAATAGCCACATCGACAGAGTAGATTCACCACGCACCCGTAATGCTCAATACTAGGCTTCACATGGTAATTGGAGACCATGTCAATGAAAACGTCCATAGCTTCATTCACCAGCCCAGAATGGTTGCATGCAGTCAAGACATTAGTAAATGTGATGCTATCTGGTTTGAGACCATTGTCTTTTAGATGTTGTATAATGCAAGGGCCTCATGAGCTCGGCCATGTAGTGCATGACCTGAGATCATTGCATTATAGATTGCGGTATCTTTGATTATGATTGTACCGAAGAACCTCTCCGCTTCCTCAGCATTTCCACATTTAGCATACATGTCTGTTAAAGAGGTTGTGATCTCACAGGATGAAGAGAGGTTATGCCGCAAGACATAGGCATGAATGGCTCTTCCCAATCGAAGCAATGCTACATCTCTGCAAGCAGAAAGCACGCAAACAATGCACACATTATTAGGTCTAATACCGGATTCTTGCATTTGCTGAAATATCTGAACCGCTTCATCGCCAAGGCTATTTTGAGCTAGGCCAGAGATAAGGGTGGTCCATGTGAGCAAGTTGGGCCGAACGCCATGAGATTGCATCTGCAAGAAAAAGTTCTTAGCCTCATTAACCTGTCCATTTCTGAGGAACCCGAGAATCAACAAGTTCCATGATATCAAATTCGGCAGCACCCCTCTAGTTGCATCTGATAGAACAATTTTAAGGCCTCACCGCTTGACCAAGGTCAGCATAAGCAGTGAATCAGAGTATTAC
>JAGVVM010010763.1:0-14754 GCA_019149425.1 Psidium friedrichsthalianum
TTTGGATCATAAGGACCATGGGCCTTAATGTGGGCTTAGGATCCATGTAAGGTGACTCAATTACAATCTAAGCAGTAATTATGGCCAAGAATGGGCCGAAGGTTGAAAGTGAGGGGTAGGCTTGGAATAGACTATTGGGCCTAATCAGGCTGGACACCGAAATTGAAGAATTCTCGAGATTAATAGGGGTACCATTAGGAACCTTATGTAACATATGTAGGGATTAGTGGACCATCGATGAATCCGGGATCCAACATGAATTATACGGGGTACCGTACTTAGACCCAGATGATATGGATTTGCGTGTATGGCACATAATTGGCTTATGCTTGCGTTATGGTCCATACTGATAGACATGATGTGCACAAATGATTGATTATCATGCTATGCTGTTGTACACGTTGATTTCTTGAGAACGCCTGTGTTGTGCTCTATTATATTTGAGGCGTGTCTGGGTGAAATTTATTGCAAGCATGATATGTGTCACTGAGAGGAGTGATAAGGGGTGGTGGGCCCTGATGCGTGTTTATGCGGGGAAGTGGAGAGATAAGTTGGAGAGGTTGGCCCTGATGCGTGTTTACGGGGGAAAGTGGAGAGATAAGTTGGGAGGTTGGCCCTGATGCGTATTTACGCAGGGAAGTGGAGAGATAAGCGTGTCAACCTGAGGCGTACCACACGCGAATTGAGACACGAGCCTGATGCGTATGAGACGCGGGCTGGATCCAATTGGGATCGAATGAGGTGGGCTGATTATGCATCTGGTATTGCGTACTGATTATTGACGTTGATTTCTGGCTACCCGCCTGCTATGTGCAATGTTTATATTTTTATTATTGCATGAGTACTGCTGGTCCGAACCCTGACCTATTGTCTATCTTTGGTGAGAGTGCCCCGGGTGAGATGACTAGGAACCCTAGACTACTGGTTAGGGCCAAACCTACTAGTATACTCTATCCTACGCTAGGATTGGTGGTGAGCTTGCTGAGTCCTCGACTCACTGGCGGTGGTTGCCATCTTTTCAGATCCCCGACCACAGTGATGGACGCACCCTCGACGCTTTTTGGACTCCCAGTGGAGGTAGAGGCTGAATAGGCCTCTACAATTGTCACGCCCCGAACCCTACGGGCTCGCGACACCCCTCGGCTCTCATCACAACGCTCTCGCGCTCGCCTGATCCACTGTACGCGACGGCCCAGGAAATTTCTTCATCGCGACCAGACGACGCGTCGGTCAGATCATAACCTGCGGAAGCTAATCTCCTATCCCATAGAAAGCATACATTCGATAATGGGGTAGCACGTAGAAGAGGGAACAGCACACGAAGCAACATTATATACACATCATCCAAGCGTTAGGTACAGACCCAAAAGAAAACACGTCACATGGTCCAAGATCCTACGCTCAACCTATCACCCATAAGACTAGACTCTGCATCATCTGAAATCAGTCCTCTGGCTCTCTCAGGGTCCTCCTCGGGATCCTCCTCAGGGTCGTAATCTGCCCACAGGTCCTGCTCCTCCTCCTGGTCGTGTCCATGGCGTCACGTTAAGGGTCCCTCCATGCCAAACTCGCCCTCTCTCATCCAGGCCTCAAACCTATGAGGTACAAAAAGTGGGTTGCCCTGGTCTACCCATATGGTCGTCGCTCGTCGGTGCCAGAGGGTTGCGTTCTCGTTCCACAAAAGAGGTGACCTTGGTCTCTATCTGTACAGGTAGCCCAAAAAGTACTGGGGGTGCGGCCATCACTGGGGTCTGGGATCTGAAAATAGGCAACCACCGCCAATGAGTCGAGACTCAATAAGCTCACCACTAATCCTAGCGTAGGATAGAGTATACTAGTGGGTTCGGTCCTATCCGGTAGTCTAGGGTCTCTGGTCACCTTACTCGGGCACTCTCACTCACTATGGGTACCAACTCAGAGTACGAACAACTAAGACACATGTAGTAAAATCACATGAACATCGCATAATATAGACGGGCAATCGACAGTCAATATCAGCACTCAACAAGCAATACCAGATACATAACTCAGCGCGCCTCAAATGATCCCATTGGATCCCGCCCGAGTCTCATACGCATCAAGCTCGTGCCTCAACCCGCGTGTGGTACGCCTCAGGTTGGCACGCTTATCCCTCCATTTCCCCGCGTAAAAATGCATCAGGGCCAACCTCCTAGCTTGTCGCTCCAATTCCCGCGTAAACACGCATCAGGGCCAACCACCAGGCTTATTGCTCCAATTCCCCGCGTAAACACGCATCAGGGCCATCCACTCCTTGTCACTCCTCTCAGTGACCCAAGCCATGCTCACATCATACTGCACTCAGACAGTTTCAAATAACAAACAGCATAGAGCAGGCATTCACAAGGATTCACGTGTACAGAGGCATAGCAGTTCAAAGTAACTATCTGAGCACATTCTGCCTATTAGGATAGACTGCATGAGGATCATGAATCAGTTAAGTACTCTACACGTGAATCTCAGTCATCTGGGTCTAATTAGGTATCCCATATAATTCAACGAAGACCCTTGAATCCCTCAGGGAGTATTCCAGAATTTCAATGGTATCTCTTATTATTTCTAGAAACCATTAATTTCGGGGTCCAGTCCTGTTAGGCCCATTGACCTGGTCTAAGCCCAGTCTTAGCTGCTAACCCTTGGCCCATCCTCGGCCCACAATCACTTCATTAGGATGTATTTGTTTTATTATGAATTAAATCCAAGCCCAATCTACGGCCCATGATATTATTCCCCAATTCAAGCCCATTAGGTTTAAAGGCCCATTCACTAATTTCAAACCCACAATTTAATTATTAGAATTTAAATATATTAAGGCCCAATATTTTATTAGATTTCGTCCAAGGCCCAAGCCCAAATTTTCACATGAGCCCATTAAGCCCAATTTACTCCTTTTTGGCCCAATTCGATTTCCTAAGCCCATGCCTTACATTGGGCCTTAAATTTATACATCCAAACCCATGTTTGCAGCCCAAATTAAACATAATTTTCGTCCAATTGAAGGCCCATCAAGACAACTCAAGCCCAAATGCACTTAATTGGTCCATTTAGCCTAAAATTGGCCCCTTAGCCCATTAGCATCCTTAGGCCCATCTTCCACTCGCCTAAGCCCCTTATTGCAGCCCATTATTAATCATTTCAAGGCCCAATTTATTCTCTCAAGCCCACACGCTCGGCCCAACCATCAAATGCCCAATTTAGCCTAATACATATTAACCATAATCACTCATTAATTGCCATAATCTCCCACATCAACCCCTAAACCAAGCAACCACACATGCATACAACATTCCTAAACCAAGATTATGGGTTATGCTTACCGGAATGAAGCGGAGTGAAGACGACGGCGACGAAAGCCCGATTGGCCCGTTTGGGGGGTCGCAGTTCAACGGGGAGGAGGGGCGGCTCACGGCTGGTTCGGCCACCTCCAAGAGTTCCAAGGACCAAGAAGAGATGAGAGGTTAGTGGCGCCGGTGGAGGCCGAACGGCGGCGGCGGAAGGGCGGTGTTCACGGGCGGCCGAGGAAACCGAAGAAGAAGAAGAAGAATGGAGAAGGAAGATGGTGATGGTCGACCGAATGGGAGGGGTGAGGAGGAGAGAGAGAATGAGAGATTATAAGACTTTGGAAATAGAAAATAAAATTAAGAGGTTAAGTGGGGTTAGGTTGTACTTGAAATGACATGATGGACTTGATGTGATTGTCTTGGAAATTGTGCCATTGACTTGATTGATTGATTGATGTGATTGATGGGACATTGATTAATTTGACACTTGATTTGACTTGCCTCGATTTGCGTGCCAAATGCACCGATTGGGTCCCGAGCGCGAACGAACTTCAGACTGGATTTGGCTTCGTTCTATTGCGTTCGCTCTCAAATAATCATATTTGATCTAATTCTAAGGACTGAGCATTTACCGAGGGCATTTCGGTAATTTTCCACTCACGTCTTGTTTCGTGACGTGCACCGGCTGTCTGTCCGCTTGGCGGCGCTTCTATAATCAAATCCAATTCTCCATTATAACCATCGTAAAAATTCGATTGTTCAAGACCGGAATTCATCTCGTGGGCTAATTCATTAAATTACGACACTGTCGAAATCCCAAACCAACGGGCGGCTGTTTAGGAAAATTTCCTAGGTAGCCATTCCCCTTCGGTTAGTCATCTCGAGTTGATCAGGCTTGAGTGAGGCTTAACTAGAGCGTATTAATGAAGTATATCCATTCAATTTATAAATTCGAAAATTGGTCGAAAATCCAGAATGTCACAACAATGAGGAGGACCCAGAGGAGCTTCCCTGGCAGGCTGATTGGAGCGAGATCGACAAGGACTAGCTGGTAGACCCTAGGTTGAGTGGTTTGACTGAGTGTGGATTTTGTGTAGTATTTTGATTCCCTCTTCTGATGGTCTGTACCCGACACTCTGGTTATAAATGTTCGTTATGTTTGACAATTATTGTCGGCTGCCTTCTTTATTCCCTTCTACCCCATTATCGTATGCATATATGTATGGGATTGGAGAATAACTTCCGCAGGCTTTTGATTGATCGACGCCTCATCTGGTCACGATGGGTATCCTGGACCGTCGCGTGCCGTGAGCCAGGCGAGCGCGAGAGCGATCAGGTATGAGTGGCGGGATGTCGCGAGCCCGTAGGGTTCGGGGCGTGACACTAAAAGCCGTCCTTGGGATCTCCTCCTTCTTGATCCTCAACTGGTGATAGCCTATCCTTAGGTCTATCTTGGAGAACACAGATGCTCCTTGGAGTTGATCAAACAGGTCATCTATTCTAAGCAGCGGGTACTTGTTCTTAATGGTCACCTGATTGAGCTGCCTATAATCTATGCACAATCTCAGCGATCCATCCTTCTTCTTGACAAACAACACTAGAGCTCCCCATGGTGAAGCACTGGGGCGGATAAATCCTTTATCCAGTAGCTCTTGCATCTGTACCTTCAACTCCTTTAACTTTGACAATGACATTCTATACAGTGCTTTCGAGATAGGTTCAGTTCATGATGCCAACTCGATTACAAACTCCACCTCCCGCTCTGGTGGCAAGCCAGGCAACTCTTGGGGGAAAACATCCGGGAACTCTCTCACTACAGGCACATCCTCCAATTTCACTTCAGGGGCAAACGAGTCCGTCACTGACGCTAGAAATCCTGGACAACCTTCATCCATTAACTTGGTCGCTTCTAGCGGCAAAATCCAAGGAATGGAGGTCCCTCCTTGATTTTCCATAAATTCATACCTAGGGTAACCCATAGGGTTAAGTCGAATCATACTCTTACTACAATCAATGACTACCCCATGTCTAACTAACCAATCCATACCCACAATTATATCAAAGTCAAACATGGGTAGGACAACCAAATCAATTTCTTCCTCTCTATTACCTAAGGCTATCTTACACCCCTTGCATCCTAAAGTGATAATTACTCTATCCTTCAATGGGGGTGGCTAAATGCAAGATGATATCCAAAGGCCTAACGTCTAATCCAGCTAACTCAGCAAATCGCTCAGACACAAAGGAATGCGACGCTCCAGAATCAAATAATGCATACGTAGTATGATCACAGAGAGAGACGGTACCTGTGATCACCCCTGGCGCGTTCTCAGCCTCTTTTCGCGCCACTGCGTAAACTCGTCCTTGGGCAGGTGGACAGTTCAGGTTCCCTTGAGGAGCGGTCACGGTCTGCGGCTGCTGCTGCTACTACTGGAACTGCGGTCTCGGGCCTCTCTTCGGGCAATTCTCAGCTGAGGCCCCAACTATCCGCAGCCAAAGCATCCTCCTGTCTTCTTCGGGCAGGGGTTGGTTCCATGCCTCCTGCCACAGTCACGACAATTTGGACCTGCTGATGACGATGGCTTTCCTTAAGTCCTCCTAGCTGGTGGGACGAACCTCAGGTTATCCCTCATTGGCCTCTTGCCAAAATTTATGGGATCTCGCCCTGGCACGAACCGCGATCCAGATGCAATGGCCTTCTCCAGTAAATCTCGTTTAATCGACAGGGCTCTCTCATACATTTCGTTATAGTCCCTCAGTCCAATGGCAATCAGCATGCTCTTCAACTCAGGCCTCAATCCTTCTCCGAACCTCCTTGCCTTGTCCCATGGGTCCTCTATCAATCTCCGGGCAAACTTCGACAACCTCGCGAATTCACCTTCATACTGGTCCACGGTCATTTGCCCTTAGCGAAGCCTTATGAATTCTTCCATCTTCCTTTCTTGGGCAGCTTCAGAGAAGTACTTCCCATTAAATGCTGCGCAAAATGCAGTCCAATTCGGTCTCACTCCTTCTGGGAAGACTCGCCCTCGGGTGGCTTTCCACCAATCGTCCGCGGTGCTCTGGAGCTGATAGGTCGCCAGTGAGACCTTCTCCTCATCAGTACACCCTAGCACAGTGAATGCTTTCTCCGGCTGCTCAATCCATAGGGCAGCTGCTTCAGGTCCCCCACTACCGTCGAACTTGGACGATTGCAGCTTCAAGAATTGTTCCACAATATGATGAGTTTGTCCTCCTCCATTACCTTGCCCATTGGCTCCATTGGCAACGGCCAAAGCGGCCTCAGTTGCCTGGGCTACAGCGGCAGCTCTTTCCGCAGCTTACCTACCCATCAGGTTGCTAACCTCAGTCAAAACTCTCATCATCTCCTCAATTCTAGGGTCTCCCTCAGGTGCTGGAGCCCTCGAGCTTAACGCAGCTGCACTCGGTCTTCTGCCCCTATTGCTCATCCTTCTAAATCTTTCTTTCACCTAAACCAAATATAATTCCCTTCAGGAATTAGGACTCTAAGCTACCATTCAAGCTTTCGCCTGCCATCGCGTCTACTGACATGAATATGCATGTAAAGTTCGCTGTAACTTTTAATGCAATTGGACTCGATAGACACCTAGACTCAACCCTGTCAATGTATAACCCAGGTCACTCTGTCCGCCTCCTCACCTAGAAGCCTGCCATGAGCCACTCTTTGATCAGGTCTCTGACCCAGCGACCACTCCCCGCCCTCATCGGTCTCGGAGAAACAGTTATCCCGAGTTATTCACCTCCAAAGAGAGCCCCATTCCATATGTCTCATACCATGCTTCCTCATAGTTTGTAGGCATCCCGTCAGACCCGTCCCATACCAGGCTGACGGTTAACCAGTCCAATAAAACATGTGTGTTCATGCATGCACTTTTCAAATCAAATCCATATTTTCAAATCGATTTCATTTCTAAATCACTTGCTTTTGATGTGGAAATCCATGCAAAGCATGATGGTCAAGCAGCATGCGACAGCCGACTAAGCACACAATCACAAACAGTAATAACCAACAATTAACACCTACCAATCAGCAACCAGCATAGGGCTACACAACCAAGGCTAAGTTCAAGAATCTTACCTCAGGTCCTGACACATCTGCAGTTTAGTCCATAACATCGTAGTCTAAAGCTACTCTAGACTAACAATCCAACTCAGCAAACACATGCGCCAATCAATTCATGCACTCTACCCTTCCAAATCTTAAGTCTAGGGTCTGTCTATCTAATTACCCCAAGATTATCAGCCTTATCACTCCAAATCCTCGAACGGTCTCGTATCGAACTGACCATGCTCTGATACCACTCGAACGGGGATGTCACGCCCCGAACCCTACGGGCTCGCGACATCCCGTCACTCTCCTCGTATCGCTCACACGCTCGCCTGGTCCACGACATGCGACGGCCCCGGAAACCCGTCGCGACCAGACGACGCCTCGGTCAAACGTAAACCTACGGAAGCTAATCTCCAACCCAGACATGCATACATACGATATTGGGGTAACGAAAGGTACAAGGAAAGTAGCCAGAGATATAGTCAAACTTGTAGGTAAATATATATATATATATATATATATATATATACACACACACACACATCTGGAGCGTTAAATACAGACCACCAAAAGAGGATGCCAAAATACAACTCAAAAGTCTACGCTCTGGCAGGCTACACGACCCAGGGTCTACCATCTAGTCTTCGTCGACCTCGCTCCAGTCCGACTGCCAAGGGAGCTCCTCTAGATCCTCCTCGATATAGTGAGTAACCTCGGTCTCTATCTCCATAGGACGTCCAAAAAATACAGAGGGTCCATCCATCACTGCGGTCGGGGATCTGAAATATTGGCAACCAGCGCCAGTGAGTCAAAGACTCAGTAAGCTCACCACTAATCCTAGCGTAGGATAGAGTATACTAATCGGTTCGGCCCTATCCAGTAGTCTAAGGTTAGCCTTTACTCTCCCCGTGGTCCATTCTCAAATGCCAGATAACCGTTCCCAGGGCAAGGGCCAGTCTACCAGAAGTCATAAAACAACGGGTGGATAATAAACATGCATGGATGAACGATCAAGCAAATCAATAACTCAAGCGAAATGCATAACCAATCACATGTGACCCAGATAGGTCCAGCCCGCGTCTCACACGCATCAGGCTCGTGTCCCAACCCGCGTGTGGTACGCCTCAGGTTGACACGCTTATCTCTCTAGCTACCCCGTGCCTCGCACCTCAGGGCGCACCGTGCCTCAACCCAGCACATCGGGCCGGCACGCTTATCTCTCTAACTTCTCCGCGTAAACACGCCTCAGGGCCATTCTCACCCTTATCTCGCCATGCGTAAAAGCATGCCATGCTCATGTTCGTTCAAGGCCCAGGCACAATACACATGCCACAGGGTGCAACTCATGCATTTCAATCAGTAAGCAAACCCACGCACATGGCAAGACATGGCACAATTAGACATATCATTTCGATTTGCACACATACGGTACCTTTATTGTACCCACATTCCATTCGTACCCGTATCGGTATAAGTTTTCACCCCAGTCCTCTGGCCCATCTAGTGGAGCCCATCTCACTTGAGCCCAACCTGGCTCGTGGCCTCTCGTCATACCTCAGGCCCATAGCATTTTAGTCTAGTTCATCCCAATTCAGCCCATTAAGTTTCTTGATGTAAGCCCATTCCCAGGTTCTATTCAACTTGGGCCTCAAGCCCAATTGGGCCCACTGGCCCATTTAGGGTCCAATCAGATTCATGGCCCATCTATCATACTTGGGTCCATCCAATCCTTATCTAGACTCATTTAAAACATCCCAATGGGCCTTGGGGCCCACGCCCAAGCCCAATCGCTCATCTGGCCCATCTTAAGTCCATTAGCCCCAATTTGGGCTCAACCAAGTTTTCGGCCCAACACACCATTTGGGCCCTCTTTGATTATTAAAAACAAGTCCTAAACTAGCCCATTAGGCCCTATGGGCCACGCCTAAGCCCAATTATGAAGTCAAGCCCATTTAGGCCCATAAACCCATTTAGGCCCATATCATTCTACAGCCCATTCTCACATTTGGGCCTCTAGATTCCCACTTAAATTTCATCTCAAAACAGCCCATTAGACCTATGAATCACGTCCAAGTCCAAGCCCACAAGGAATGACCTAAGCCCATTAAGTCTAACTTGCTTATTTTGGCCCAAAATGTAACCCAAGCCCATCTACTACCTTGGGCCCCTCATTCCCACGACCCAACCAATATCCACAGCCCCTAAGTGTCGTTCTCAAGCCCGCTTTAAGGCGGCTAAGCCCACGAACAGCCCATGCCCTCAAGAGACCTCATACCGACCTAGATCGTTCTACCCATTTTCACCATTTCCATTTGATCCTCATACACCAAATCATCTAACAAGCAAACCAATCAAGTATACGTTATTCCTATGCCACGATTAGAGGTTTTACTTACCGGAAAGTGGCTGGAACGGTGGCGATAACGGCGGAGACCAATATGGCCGAATGAGGAGTTCTCGGTCCAAGGGGGAGCACGGCAACTTTGGGGCTAAGGAAGGGCTAAACCAGGCTATAACAAGCTGGAAAATAAGGACATGACATGGACATGAGTCCCTTAGGTTCCCAAGGTCAGATTATGACCACAAAATGCAAGACACGAAACTGACCCCGAAAAACAGTTTCGTCGACCGAAATGAAAACGCACGAATGGAGGCCCAAACGATATCGGATCGGAGTGAAACAAAGTTCCATGAACTCACCTTGGATAGATCTATGACATATCCAAAAATCACGGAGATCCAACGGTTGGATTTTCGCCGGCGACCGTTTGAAATTGGGGTTGCTGCAGGTAGGTCCGAGCTGGAGAGGGTCACGGTTTGGCCTGATTTCGAGGGGGTTCCCGGACAGATCTTGGAAAGAGGCTTGCAAATCTTTGAAGCCCTTTGTCTTACAGTCGTGTGGGAGAAAACGGGGAGTCGTTTGGACTACGGATGAGCCCGAACGGGTCGTTTTTGTCCGGGTGCGCGCTGCAGGCCGAGAAGACGCGAGAGGGAAAAGGAGTTTCGGGAGGGAGAGAGAGAGGAGAGGGGCTGGCCGAAAATGGAGAGAAATGAAGGGGAGAGAGAGAGAGAGAAGAAGAGATTATAATAGGCTTGAAATAAGGGAAAATTCAAAATAGATAATAGTGGGGTGGTTGATGGGGTTTAGTACATAGTAGTTGTACTTGGTTTGACTTAAGGTGACTTGATAGATTTGATCTTGACTTGATTGATTGATTGATGTATTTGACTTCGATGATGTGACACGATTGATTGATGTGACAACTGATGTGACTTTGCCTCGGGATGCGTGCCAAATGCACCGATCGGGTCCCGAGCGCGAACGAATTTCAGACTGGAATTGGCACCGCTCTCACTCGTTCATTCTCAAATAATTCTAATTATTCTAATTCTAAGGACTGAGCATTTACCGGGGCATTTCGGTAATTTTCCACTCACGTCTTACTTCTCGACGTACACCGACTGTCTGCCCGCTTGGCGGCGCTTCTGTGACTAAATCCAACTTTCCATTGCGACCATCTTAGAAATTCGATTGTCCAAGATCGGAATTCATTTTGTGGCCAAATCCATTAAATTATGGCTCTGTCGAAATCTCAAACCAACGGGCGGCTGTTTAGGAAAATTTCCTAGGTAACCTTTCCCCTTCGTTAGTCGTCCCAGGGTAGCTAATCCTGAGTGAGTATCGATTAGAGCGTACTAATGAAATATATCTATTCATTCTGAAATCCCGATAATTTGTTCGAATTTTCAGACTGTCATATCAGGTTGACACGCTTATCTCTCCAGCTACCCCGTGCCTCGCACCTCAGGGCGCACCGTGCCTCCACCAAGTACGTTTGGTCCGCACGCTTATCGTTCCACATCCCAACGCCTCGCGCCTTACAGGGCCGTCCTCCCCTTGTCGCTCCACACATCAATACATGTCATGCTCATGTCCATTCTATGCTCAGGTACATTACACTTGCCACAGGGTACGGCTCATGCATTCTCAGCCAGAAAGCAACACACGTGCATAGCATGACATGACACCATAAAACATACCATTTCAATTCGCATACATGAAGTACACCTATCAAGCGCACGTTCCTTTCGTACCATTTTCGTTGTGAATTCCCGATCCCAATCCCCTGGCCCATTCAGTAGAATCTACTTCACTCGAGCCCAACTTGGCCCAGGGTCCACTGTCATAGCTTGGGCCCATAGCGTTTCTTTCTAATCCTTTTCCAATTAGCTCATTACGGTCTCTAATGTAAGCCCATTTCACATTTCTGTTCAAATTGTGTCTTCAGTCTAATTGGGCCCATTAGTCTATTTCAAGCCCAATTTCAAGCACGGCCCATATCTCTCACTTGGGTCCCTCAAATACTCTTTTAGGCTCAAACTAGATCATCCCAATGGGCCTTGGAAGTCCACGCCCAAGCCCAACACTCGTACGACCCAATTTTAAGCCTATTAGTCCAATTTGGGCCCAATTTACATTTCGGCCCAACGCCACACTTGGGCCCTCAATTGGTTGTTTGAGACATGTCCTAAGCTAGCCCATTAGGCCCTATAAACCACGTCCAAGCCCATTCCCTTAAGAATCAACTCAAGCCCATCAAGCCCAACTTGTCTATTTTAGCCCAAATTACCCCCCAAGCCCATCTATCATTCTTAGACCTTCCTTCCCACGCCCAAGCCCACTCTCACAGCCCATTCACGTCCCCTTTTTACGCCAACATCAGGTGGCTAAGCCCACGAGGCGGCCCGTTCATTCCCGAGTTACCCTAACGGCCTAACCATTCTAAACAATTTTGGTGATTTCTAGCCAATTCGCACACATCACTTAGACTAACAACCAAACCAATCAAACATACTATGTTCCTAGGCCGAGATTAGAGTTTTTGCTTACCGGAATGGCTGGACTCGACGACGGCGACGCGTGGAACGGGCGACGACCGGACAGTGCTCACGGCCACGGAGAAGAGACACCGGCGTGGGGGCTGATCCGGTGGGTTCAAGGGGCTGTTCAAGCCTAAAAAGGAAGGTTTGATGCATTAGAGGGGGCGTGGAGTCAAGTGGAACCAGCCGTGGTGGCTGGAGCTCCCATGACGCGATGAAGAACGAAGGAGGAGCGGGGAGAGAGTGATCTGGTCGGGCTTCAAAAGGGGACCCAATGGCCATGGAAATGAAGGAATGAAGGGTCAAGAAGACTTACCAAGTGAAGATGAGCTGGTGGCGGCGGTTGGACGACGACGACGGGACGGTTGGAGGCGACGGACGGGCGAGGGAAACCGAGAGAGAAAGAAGAGGAGAAGGAAGAAGGAGATGGTGATGGTTCGGCCAAATGGGGGGTGAGAGGGAGAGAGAGAGAGATTATAATGGTCTTAAAAATAAAATTCAAATGTGGCTAGTGAGTGGTTGGTGGGATTTCTATGACATGAAGTTTGTACTTGACAAGTTAACTTGAAATGACTTGATGGACTTGATTTAACTTTGATTGATTGATTTGATTTGATTAATTGATGTGACAATTGATGGGACTTCGCCTCGGGATGCATATCAAATGCACCGATCGGGTCCCCGAGAGCAACGAGTTTCAGACTGAGTTGGCACTACCCTATCATATCCATTCTAACATAATTCTAATTAATCCAATTCTAAGGACTGAGCATTGACCGGGGGCATTTCGATAATTTTTTACTCACGTCTTGCTTCGCGACGTACACCGGCTGTTTGCTCGACTGGTGGCGCTTCTGTGACTAAATCCAAGTCTCCATTGTGACCATCTTAAAAATTCGATTGTCCATGATCGGACTCATTTCGTGGCCAAATTCATTAAATATTGGCTCTGTCGAAATCTCAGACCAACGGGCGGCTGTTTAGGAAAATTTCCTAGGTAGTCATTCCCCTTCGGTTAGTCGTCCCAGGGTAGCTAATCCTGAGTGAGCATCGATCAGAGCTTACTAATGAGATATATCCATTCATTCTAAAATCCCGATAATTGGTCGAATTTTCGGACCGTCACACTAATCCTAGCGTAGGATAAAATATACTAATCGGTTCGGCCCTAACCAATAGTCTAGGGCTAGCTATTACTCCCTGCGTGGTTCTCTCTCGAATGACGGATAACCAGTTCGCAGGGCAAGGATCAATCTACCAGTAACCACAGGACATGAGGAAATAGTTCACATGCGGAAATGAGCGATCAAGCAAGGCAAACACTCAGATGCAATGCACAACACTGGATGCGTGATAACCAATAACATACGACCCAAGGGGGGTCTAGCCCGCGTCTCATACGCTTCAGGCTTGTGTCCCAACCCGCGTGTGGAACGCCTCAGGTTGACACCCTTATCACTCCAACTACCCCGTGCCTCGCACTTCAGAGCGCACCATGCCTCTACCAGGTACGGTTGGTCCGCACCAGGTACGTTGGTCCGCACGCTTATCGCCCACATCCCAACGCCTCGCGCCTTACAGGGCCGACCTCCCCTTGTCGCTCCATACGTCATTACAAGTCATGCTCATGCCCAAACGTTGCCAGGGCATATCAAAAGGTCACGATACACAATTCACACGTTCATAGACAGTTGTCGGCGTGTGTATATAGCATAGCATGACACCATGAAGAGCAATAATTCAATGCATACCGTCGGTAGATTCCCTTCGAGCGCATATCCCTCGTGGCAATTTAATTGTAAACTTTCCAAGCCCAAACCTGGCCCAATAGTCTCTTTCGGCCCTATTGCCACAATCGGGTGTTTGATCTCGACCTCTAACTCGTCAATGGACCACATCTAATGGTCCTCAATCTTAGAATGACGCCTCTTGTTAAGTTTTCACACGAGCCCCTCGGGTCCATTTGTTAGAGCCTAATTCACTCAAGTCCATCTTGGCCCACGGCCCATTTCCCTGACTTGGCACATGGCATTTCGTTCTAATTCATCCCAAATTAACCCATTAAGTTCCTTAATGTGAGCCCATCCTCAATTTCTATTCGATTTGGGCCTTAGGCCTAGTTGGGCCCACTGGCCCATTTCAGGTCCAATTTAACTTACGACCCGTAAATCCTACTTGGGTCTATTAAGTACTCTCCTGGACTCCATCAAGATCATCCCAATGGGCCTTGGGAGTCCACGCCCAAGCCCAACAATACTCACACGACCCAATTTGAGCCTATTGGTCCAATTATGGCCCGATTCGAATTTCGGCCCAACGCCCCACTTGGGCCCTCAATTATTTGTTGGAAACATGCCCTACGCTAGTCCATTAGGCCCTATAGACCATGTCCAAGCCCATTCCCTCAAGAAGCAACTCAAGCCCAACTTGCCTAATTTGGCCCAAATTTGTCCCTAAGCCCATTTACCACTTTTATCCCTCCTGTTATCCTTACGTCCCTAA
>JAGVVM010010765.1:0-17639 GCA_019149425.1 Psidium friedrichsthalianum
GAAAATAGGAAATCTCGGAAGAAGCAGCAAACAGAAGCAATGACGGTCTGCAAATGAGATTTTAGGGCAAAAAACCTAGACCCAGATTACGAGGAAAGTGAGAAAATATAGCTCAAAGGGGTCACCAACAATTGACGGTTGTGTCAAATTATTTAAGCACAAACTGAACTACTCCAAGCAATGAGGCTATGGGTACATGAAGGCTGTCACTGGGCAACACTATCCAAAAAAAAAAAAAAAAACAAGCCTAAAGCCTAATACCAATGAAGATTTAGTAGTAAAATGTATTTAATAAGCTATTCTCCTTTGTTATTCTTGGTATCCAGTACCTATCAGCATTACAAGTAGTTTTATAGGGTTACTTTTTTAAGTATCAGCAACCTCGAAAAAAAGTCATATATTGGGAAACAATACACTATAGCAGCCCACAATTAAGAAGGACCCAGATCTCTAACCAAGATTCTGGGTTACTAAGCAATCATTTATAACTAATTTTTCTCTAACTACTTTCCTATATCAACATTGACCTAAAGATCTCAAACAAATCAGTGATAGTTCAACACACTCATTCTCTTAGAAAAGTCTCAAATATCTCAAACTTATTGCTTTGTACTAATTTAGATTATAAAACATATTTCAGTTGGGAGGACTTGTTCAATTTATGGTCGCTAAATTTTTTTCTCATTAGTACCCATTTTATTTAGTCCCTCCAGAGTCAATTTTTAGACACCAAACAGAATCCGCATGGGAATACTTGGTGACTCTTCTTGTAGCTGGATATTTAACCGGGCTGTGACCGTTAGGCATTGGGCATGGACGTTTTTATATAATTTTTGATGTGGACAGTTTCTCGTTTTTTTTTTTTTTTTGGAATATGTTTTTCCTCCCTATTTCCATTTCCGATTTTCTAGCTCGCTCACGATTTTCTTTTTGGCAGTGGTCGACGAGGGAACAAGATTTTGCCGAGAGCCTAAACGCAGAAAAGCATCAATAGCCTAGTTCTCTGCCGGAAGCCCCTGGTCTGAGTGGGGGCCACTCTTGGAACGAAGCTCGTATCATGCCATAGAATTGCCGTGATAAAAACTGCACCGGAATCATTGAGGAAGCTAACTCTGGGCAAGCTGAAATCTCTATTGGGCTCTTGGGCCTGCCCGGGTTGCTCTTGGGAGCGTTGGAACTCACAAGAAAAGTCACGCAGCGAGAGGCGAGGGAAAGCAATTTGCGTACAGGCATAGACTCAGGCCTCGCGGACAGGCTTTGCCTCGGCAGTCGCGGGGGGATTTCGCGCCTCGCCTATTTGCGGCTTGGCTGTCGGGCGGCTTTGGCGCGAGGAATAACCCCCTCGTCGTTCAATTACCTCACAAAAAAAAAAAAAAAAAGAAGAATATCCAAATTTTAAAAAAAGTAAAAAAACAAGGCGAGAAAAAAAGGACGGACTTTAACTCTACCCAACCCAGCACACACACTTTTACTTTAACTTCACACAACTATAATACATTTACCCTACTAACTCACTATTACTAAACCTGCCAACAGCAACCTTTTACCGAATCTAGAGTTCCCTGTTCGGGCTCCTTCGTGCTAAATGTAAAACGACTCTCTCGACTAAAAAACGAACTAATATTCTTCTGATCTCTTTGAGATATTTGAACTTCGAACTTTAATAACGAACACTTAAGACTGTTTATTTAACCGCAGTCCGACTTCTTTGATTGCTCTTGGAACCTAACAGCAGAAGGGATTCGAACGTCACTGCTTCTCTGTTTCGACTGATTTTTTTGGCAAATCTCCAACGTCGTCCGGGTGCAATTTTTTATTTAATTTTTTATATTTTTCTTTCCTGTTTATTCTTTTTTCGCTAAATTAATTAGATAGAATTGAATCAAATACTAATCATAAAAAGATTTTCAACATTAAATTGAGCTTACAAATTTAAAACAAGGTTTCGAATCATTCTCACTTCAAAAAACAATATCGCAATACTGTATTTCAATTTTTTTTTTTGTCCTTGTTTATCCTTTCATACAACTAACCTATTTAAACGGCCTTTTTTCAGGTGTACAGTCACCGGTCTTAAGCATACGTTCCCTCGCTCAGCGCAGACCTTCGCAGTTGGATTTTCCTTCTATCCAATTCCCACCAGTCCAAACATACAGGCTTTAGTGTATGCGGCATTTGGATGTGAGGGTATTTGGCTTAGTGCGGCGTTGTATGCGGCCTTCCCGCGCGTGTTGTGCTAGAGGAGTGATTTTGCAGGTCGGCGGGGTAGGTTTGAAATCTCCTTGTTGAATATTTTTGGAGTTCTATCACGTTGACACAGGTACTTTAACTCTTCCTACCTTTTAAACCATGTCTATTAACTCCTCTGGGTTCGCTTTCTTATCACATTTAACTTTTCTCAACCTAAACCGTTTATTATCCATAAACTTAACTTGCCTCTCGTGATCTGTCTCCCTTTATTCCCGAAATCCCCAAAAAACTTAGCTGTTATCCTTTGTGTGCGTTATCTCCATCTATCCTTTCTCCCTTTATTCTCGTTCTTATTTTATTCTTCTTCATATTCCATTCTTTTAAATTTTTTCTTCGCGTTATATCTTTCATTTTCTCTTTTGTTTTATCCATCCTCCTGTTCTTCTCAAAAATATTTTGCGTGTCACCCTTCCTCATTATTGTCATTATTCCTTGCGCGTGGTCTGCTCGTATTGCTGAACTCATTCCCTCCTCCCTTCTACACTTTCCCGTTATTTTCTTGGCCGGGGTGGGCAGCGCTTTATTGCTGCTGCGTATATTTCTTCCCTGGGCTTGTTCTAATGTTTTTTATTTCTTCTCCCATTTTCATTGTTCTGCTTTTACAAACTGCGCGCGTTTGTTCATTTTTCTTCCCCCTCTCCTTCCTGCTTTCCTCGTCTCGGGGCTTTGTTGTCGGGCGCGCCGTTTTCGTGCCTCTCTGGCTGGGTTCTTTACATCTCCTTCTACTTCTTTCTTCTGTTTTCTTTTTCCCTTCTCTCTCCAGGAGTTTCCACCGTGACATCATTAAGAATGATTGCGGTATAGGTAAGGCTTTTGGCCCCAGGATTGTTAGGGGTAAATATGCAGAGGGCATTAGTTTAATTTCCATATAAATTGGAGATCTTGACCAAAATTGGACTGTGTACCGTAAAGAACCAAATTTTGTTTAAAACTGAAATGAACCGACCTAAAACCTTTTGGCCCGATTCACTGGCATTTCTTCGGTTCATTTCATAATTATATTTTCCAAGAGAAACTGAGGGCCTCGATTTGTGATGGAGAGCATTTATACCTCGAGAAATCAGTACAATAACCTGAGCATAGTTCCTCGAGGAACACACAACAAATAAAATAGAGCACAGAAAATAAATTTCGGGTGTAATAGAAAAACAAACTCCTAAAACTATTACGAATGCTGATCCGGTCACCCTCACGAAGATTTGTAGAATTGTATAAAAAAAAAGGGACAAAACTTTGTTTCAGGTAAAACCTGCTTTAGTCGACTCAGCTTGATCTATGTCCAAAAGCTCGTCTATACAAAACTGATGCAAATTTTCATACATTTGCTTCCATCTTTCAACCATTTGCATGGATCTTTTGCAATCAACCTTTAGCCTCTCTAGCTCCATCTCAGCAGCATAGGAAGAAGATTGTCTCTGAAGAAGACATGGCAGAGAGGTTAGAGAGGAGTGCCAATGCATCTCATAACTCGTGACAGATTTTATTCTCACGTGAATTAATCAAGAACATCACAGAACACGTTAGCCCATTTCCTCCAATGCATCTGATAACAAATTATTCTCACATGAATTACTCAATCAAGTACATCAAATGACACTTTAACCCTGGGAGAAGCTTCACTGGTTATCACTCAACTGTCAACTGTCAGTTTTAACATTCAGGTCATTGAGCTTCGGTTTTACTTTCAATTACATCACTGATGATTAGTTGATTAAAATCTAGAAGAAGAAAATTAAGTGGCAGCAGCGTGCATGGCAACACTTCTGCTCTAAAAATCAACTTCTAGCCAGAAGTTGATTTTTCTACTTCTGTTTCTGAGCAGAAGCTGATTTTCCTACTTCTGGAGAGAAATAAATTTTTTTAATTTCTTCAAGTGGTTCCAAAACTACTTCCGGAGCAAAAAAAACCTCCAGAAGTAGAAAAATGAAATTACATAACCAAATAGATTTCTGCTTCAGAAATTGCATTACCAAACGGATTTTTCCTCTAGAAGCACTTCTGGAGCAGATTGTGTATGCCAAAAATGCCACGGTGCATGTGTAAAACTCAATTGCACTTTGACTATAGCTGTTAGTCACTTAACTTTGGATTGGGTCAGTCAATTTTAAATAACTATCATCATAGACCAATTAACTTTCCTTAAGTTCAATGACATACCATTGCACTCAAGCTGCAACATCAAATTAAAAGTAGATATGTTTACAATCAACCACTCAAGTTGGCCACATCAGGTTTCTGACAAGTTTTGTGAAACCTATCACTAGAGTGACCTAAGTCAAAGAAAAATTGAAATTGAGTTAGTTATAAGTTGAAATTCAATATTGAATGGCCTTGTGAAAGAAAAAGTTAGAAAACGAGCGACTTCATGTGAAATTTATAGGTGAACTGTCTTAGAGAGAATATTAGTAGTTCATTAACCAAATTCATTCGCTGTGGTCGACTGATATGAGATTGAAAATTCTAAAGTGACACTTAACAAGGAATCAAAGTCTGGACATTGGAGAAGGAATATTTTGCCTTTTGGGAAGTGATGCAGCACAATAATTTGAAGCATCCTTCTTTATATCATGCCTTCTCCAATCTCCATAGTTTTGATTCCTTCTCCATCTTCTCTTACTCCAAAACTTCAACCTCACATCAGCCATGATGAATAACTTTGATTGATCAATTATCACTATAATTCTCCTTTAGCCCGATCACTTTTAATGTACCAAAGCGCACAAATTCAGATAAGTTCATTAATAGTTACTCAATTCTTTACTTCCTTTCAACAGGCCACTAACTTTCAATTTCAACATATGAGTCTCTCAACACTGGTTTTGCTTTCAATCAGGTCACTATAGTGATGGTCAACCAAAAACTAGTTGGATTCAGCAGCTTGTGTGGCTGATACTAATCTAGTTTACTATTGATCTGACTTGGAAGCTTAAGTGTTTTCGGTATGTCACAAACTGTGTTATAAGTTATCTAGAATTTAATGGCCTGCAATGGAAATTATTTAAAGTTGAATATTTAAAGTTGAATATTTAAAGCGTAATAGAGTCACACAAGTCCATCGAGACACTTTCGGTGAACACATAAGATTAAAAATAGCCAAGTAAGCCTCCACTCAGATTTCTGACAAGATTCATTAGAGTGCCATGATTACAGGAAAAAATCAAAGTTGGGTAACCTAGATTTTAAAATTGGAAGTTAAGTAGCCTCTTCGAAAGAAAGCTGAAAGCTGAGTTACCACATTCGTAACATACCCGACTTGCATATGCAGTCACTCTGACAAGTACTACACATCATGACGTGCAACCGTGGTTGTGTTTGTATGTCAACCCTAAAACCTCCTTATAACAAATCAAGAATAGACGTGAATATCAAACCTGTAGTTCTTCAATTTGTTCATTCATCACATTTGAACTGATGTGTGAACTCTCTAGGGGTCCATAGCTAGCACCATGCAGAGTGACAACTGTTCTGAAGTCTGAATCATCATCACTTGAATTAGTGTATTTTTCTAGAGGTGGAGGTAACATGGATCCATGCCTTCTTGAGGAGCCCTGTGGATTTACAACTACTCGAGGGTGGAAACCTAATTGCTTCCTCACTATTTGGACATTGTTAATAGGTCCTGCATCAAGGCAGAGAGAACAATAAAATGTCGGTAACGGCAATTCTAGAATCTCCAAGGCAAACATAAAATGGAAAGCCAGATGAGGCAGCAGATCATTTGTTCTTTATTCACATGGGACTGTTACTACTTACATATTTAGGACTTTAGTACATGAATAAACATCATAGAATATGCAAAATAATTGGTCATAGAAGGTTTTGGACTAGACTATACAACGCATATACATGAACTTATGGCAAGATGAAGATCATAATCACATCTGAAAGTGATGAAATAGTTATGACAATTAGAGAATAACACCTTTTGAATGCCGAAACATCCGTACAGCGTTACCACTTTTAGGGTCCAAAACTCTAACCATACCATCCTCTGAGCCAGAAACTAGTAGGTTTAAGCCATTACTGTAAGCCAGACAGGTGACAGCTTTGCTGTTCAAAAGCAGGGGAAAGAATCATCAGCACACCATTGAAATACACTCTACAAGTTTTATGATAGAAATTGGCAAGAAGCCTTATGCATCAGAGGCCAAAAATTTCCTTGATAACCAGAATATCATATTAATACTGGTACACACTCTTTGAGAGGTTAATATCAAAATGGTCAAGTTTCTGAAATATCTCAAACAATTGACGTGAATGCCACAGAAACCCAAACTGATTCTCTTGAGCTGATCTCACAAAGAGATGATATTCTAGATGTACCGGGCAGTTTACAACAGTTCCTATCATATCAGTTGAAAAGCACAGACAATGGCTCCATAGGATAATGACAAACCTGTGATCAGCCAATGAACCGATTATGTACATTCCATGAGCATCCTTAGGGCTGCTTTCAGCGTTCAGAGCAGCAACATATATCTTCCCATCCCTGCTGCCAGCATAGAAGACATGTTCCCCAGGATCCAATGCAATTGCATATATCATTGATGGAAACACAATGTTTCTTAACAGTATCCCCTTAGATAAACTCCATACCTGGAAAGTGGACATATGAATAAATTCCTTACAGATGTAGTCTGACACACAACTGTGAAAGAATTCCCAAAAAAAATTTCACAACCAAAAGAAAATGGAAAAATCAAGCCTCCAAAAACAATAAACAAAAGATGTATTATTCATGAAACATAGTAAATAAATAGCACGCATTTAGCAGCAAATGAAAAATAATACCCATGACAAATTAGATATGTCTCACTCCACTCTTTCATCCTTTACATTGTCTGTTGACTATAGTACATGACTTTAACTCTATGCACGGGGCACTCAAAGGTATCCCCCATCCAAATAATTAAATTTCAACTATTTCCAGGGCAGCAATAAAATTTGGGAATGAGATGGACAAACTAGCAGTCATAAAAAAGAGCAGAATAATTCCAATTAAAAGGACCAGCGGTTACACAGGAGATATTATGTTAAGATCCTAACATGCCAAAGACAGAGCAACATATACTGTGTCCACTTGTAACTTTTGCCCATTTCTCCAGAAACAACTGTTGTGGATGAAGGAAAAAAAATGACATACCTTGCATGTTCGATCCTCTGATGCTGAGATGATAATTGCATTTGATCCGCCATAACCAATGACGACATCAGTTACTTTCAGTGCATGCCCAGTAAAACTATGCTCATAAAGATGAGTTGCTTCTTGCCTCCTCATATCATCAAAAATCCTGAATGTAGAGAAAAAGTCCTTGAGAGAGAGAGGGAGAGCAATTAATACAACCTCTTTAAGAATAGACACCAAAGGCTTGTAGACACCAAAGGCTTGTCTTCCATTTAATTGAATCTCATTAACAAGGTGGGAAAAAGGATAAAGCTGAGTACATGAAAAGGGACCAGACTCTAACAGAGCCGTCCTCCGACCCAGAGACTATGAGTGAATCATCGTCAGAAAATACCAAGCAAGTAACACCCCTGTAGTGAGCATGCCACTTTCTAAGCAGCTTACCAGTTGGAACCTACAATAAATCAGCAAAACCACGCCAAAATCACATCAAGGAGTAACAACCAAAAGGAAAGACCCCCCCCCCCTCTTTATCGAGATAAACCAAAAGACTGATACAAAAAATTTACCTCCCACAGGTAAATTTCGCCAGAAACACCCCCGCCAACAATGTACGTGCCCTCGCTGTTCGCGTCGATTGGCAAAATTGGCTCGGTGGGAAAGCTCTTAACTTCGACTTGGGCTGCATTCAAGGGGCACAGCCAGAATCAACAAATTTACGCATTGAGGCGAAAAATCAAACAATATGAGCTGAACCAATAACACGAGTCCAAACATAAAACCAAGCAAAGAAAAAAGTAATTTCCCGAAAAGAGAAACTGACTCTATCCCAAGACCAGTAGAAGACGGAGCCGGAGGTGGCGGAGGGGTCGCGGAGCTGAGAGGAGGCGAGGAAGCGGTGGCCGACGGAGGTGAGGCCGCGGGGAGTGGAGGCGCAGGACTTGTGGCGGAGCTGCTCGGCGCCGGTGTGGAGGTCCCAGCAGCCGATGCCGGCGTCGCCGACGGAAGAGGAGGCGATCACTACCTCCATTGCAGAGCTGCGGGGATTGATTAGACGATGTTCGTGTCTGGCGGGTCGTTTGGGCGACCGAGGATTTTGGTAGGGTTTAAGAAAATGGAAGAGCGCTGGGTGGGACAAACGACGTCGTTGGAGAGACTGTCATCTTAAATATTAACTTAGGCTTTGTTTGTTTAGCGGAAAACGAGCGATTTGTCATCTTCAAAAAATAATCGCTTATATCGTTTAAAAAATATAATTGAAATTTTTTTTATTATCTATGAAAATAGTTAAACATAATTATTATCGATGATAAAAATATTTTTCGTTAACCAAATTTTTTAAACGACATAAGCAATCACTTTTGGAAAATATTTTTCAAATCATTTACTTTCTGTGAAACAAATGAAGCCTCAAAATTAAGCTTGTGCTATGTAGAAGATTAAATAAATTGAAACCCTATCCTACATCTCTAAAAATATGAAATCCATTACACAAAATCTCCACATGTTACTAGGGGTGAGCATGGTTCCAGGGTAGAACCTGGAACCTGAAGAACCGGACCGATGGAACCGATTGGTTCCAAGTTCCAAGGTATGGAGGGTAGGTTCCAGGTTCCAAAAATTAGAGAACCTATTCTGACGGGTAGGTTCCAGATTCTAGGTAGGTGGAACTTGGAACCGGAACCTGAACCTTGAAGCAAGTTTTTATATTTTTTTTCTTGGTATATATCTTTGCGTCATCTTACGGTATTCCATAATATTCAATGCTGAGTGTGTAAATTTATCATTAAGATTTTTACTTTGTTAATGTTTCATATTTTTCGTTTCTAAGTATGAGTTGTGGTCAGTGAATTTTAGCAGTAGGTGATGGTCATTAAATGTGATTATTCACTGTAATCGTTCAACTAAGAATATATGTGAAACCTGGGTGGAACCTGGAACCAACCCTGGAATCTGTGACAGGGTAGGTTCTAGGTTCCAAGATATGTAGGGTAGGTTCTAGGTTACATAAAATGAGGAACCTGTATAGACGGGTAGGTTCTAAGTTCCAAGTAGAACCTGTACGGAACCTGGAACCGCTCACCCCTACATGTTACTTCCCTTATTTTGTGATACATTTATCCCCATATTGAAGAAAATTAAATAGATTTGAAAAATTTTTACTATACACGTGTTTTAAATTTTTAAAAATCTCATTTCACCCTCTACTATAAAATGAAAATTAAAAAGTGAAAGTCACATGAAACAACAATAATATACTTCAGAACGTTGTGGAATTTAAGAATATATCGATTATAATGAAATATGGACTAACATGAAAAAAATAATTAAATTAATGCCGCATTAGTCATATCAATTATCGTGGCCCTTACATAGTTACATGTTAGATAATTATTTCTTTGTGGGTCTTGACAAACAACCTATATACTCTTTATTTGGTAACTTCAAGAAAGCATAGACAAACCTTCAATAAACCTTTTTATTTTTATTTTTTTAAGTTTCTAGCTTTATACATACTCAGCATTTAGCATTTACATGCATGTTGTACTTAAAACGAGAATAATGGATGAAGCTTCAACGTTGTGTCGCTTGGGACAAATAAAGTAAGGACAACGTCCCACCAAACAAATATATCTTCGTGCAGCCCTCACATCACACTATCATTAGACAAAAATTGGAATCAAGCAAATGGTACAAGAAAGCTTTGAGACTAAATTTTATATTCCTAATTTCTTGCGACGTAATTCGGGATTTCCAAAGTTGAAATACTTACTCCATAAGATTGATTTGATTTGTATTCAAGCGCCTGTTATCTCTTTGAGGATTGTATAAGATGAGCTAATTATTGTTATCCCATATGTCATCGGGTGATATAGGTAGCGGTATTGAAATTACAAGTATATGTCCTGATCTAGCGTTGTCATAGAAAATAAAAGTTGGTCAAAATACATATGAGTCATATTGAACAAATTTAAAGTTTATAGGTTACATTGCATATTGATTCGAAGTTTAAGAACCATTTGGTGTCGTTATCCTAGATTCTTACAAAGTTCTTGACTATTATCACCTGCACTTTAAGACGGGGTCCAATCTTTAGGACCATCCTTTCTTTATAGTGAAACTTGAGACCGATTAACCAACATGGAAAATAGGTCAACTACTGAGCAAGCTTTATTAGGAGAAGAGTTGAAAGGGTTTTTTTTTTTATAGTTTTATAGCATAAACTTGGTGTAATGGGCTTACTTCACTGGGCCTATGGGCTCCAGAAGAATGACCCAGGGACTCCTTTATAATTTTTAGCCGAATAAGGCGCCCAATTTATACAATCTAAACAACTACTGGACCGAATAGCAAATACGAAGAATTTTCCTCCTAGCTCTTCTTCCGCAGAAGCAGCAGCGGCCCTCTCTCTCTCTCTCTCTCTCTCTCTGTCTCAAGCTGAATCCACCATGGCCATGCCTCAGAACCTCTTTCAACCTCTGTACCAACCTCAGCAGCAGCTGCAGCAGCAGCAGCAGCAGCAGCAGGAGTCCTCTCCTTTCAGGTATCGGCGCCTCGTATGGAAGCAATCATCGGACTTGTTTATATGTCGCGTACGTTAGTTACTCATTATCTGATTCCTCCTTGTTCGATTAAATCTTATTCTTTCCCCCCGTTTCTTTGGTGACTGCGAAGAAATTTCTACGCCGACGACGGTCAGGTTCCGCCGGTGGCCGCGTTCTACACCCCCTGTCCCGTGCAGGATAGGCTTCAGCATCCTCCATATGCACCTCCCTGTAAATTCTCTATCCCTAATCCTATCTTTCGTTTGTTCTCAGTTCTCTGTGGGAGGAATTCAGGAAACCGTAGGAATGGCAAGATGATTTAGATTGAGAAACTTTGCTTGTGATTATTTCTTATGCCTCTCGAGGAATTGTGGAAAGCTCAGGAGCTCAGCTAGGTTTCGTCGTTTTTTTTTTTTTTGCATGGAGATATTGAGGTCAAGCCGCCCTTTTCAGAAGCTAAAGTTTTTCGAAATGCCAAGGGCTTCTTATTGGTTTTTCTGCTTACGACGGATGCTATTTCAGGACTCACATGTTGATTGATTGCTCAGTTTTTTTTCACGATTAATGGACATTGCCCACTTATTGTAGTGTTGTGTGCTCTTTATTCAGTTAATGTTGTCGGGGTGGCACCTGGTACTCTCCCTCCTGCAGATGGGAATGGTGGCGGAGCTGATCTGCAATTCGATTTTGGGCTTGAACCGAAGAGGAAAAAATTGGAAGAGCAAGACCTGTTGGAGAACAACAATTCACAAGTGTCGTCTATTGATTTCTTGCAAGCCAGATCAGTCTCTACAGGCTTAGGTTTATCCCTTGATAACAGCAAAATAGCTTCTTCTGGAGATTCTGCGTTGTTATCACTCCTTACTGATGATATTGATCGAGAGTTGCAGCAACAGGATGCAGAGATCGATAGATTTCTTAAGTTTCAGGTTTGTTGTTCTATTTAAATCTTTCATTTTTTTCTCCATTTTGATCTCACCTATGTGTAGTTTGATATATTATCTCAGTTGGTCGTTTTATTTTGACATTTGCTTACCACTGGATGAGTAATTAGTTCTGGAAGGACACCTTGATTCATTATTCCTGGATTATATGTTGCCATTTCTTGATAAGTGAATGCCAGTTATAGGGTATGATTATATCTTATGCCACGGTCTTTTCTCCCTTCCCATATGAAAGAGAAAAAGGAAGAAGTGATCTTGTCCTCATCGGTCACTACAGCCTGGATTGGTGCTCGGTAAACCAGTGGACAATATTTTCAGGTTGTAAGAATGTCTATTTAGTAGATTAGGAGCTCAAATTCCAAGGATTTTGCAGAAGTGCATTGGATTGGAGTTTTGTTTTGAAGTGAGTTGCTGTGTAAACTCGCACTTGCTGGTGATATTTTAGTATCTTTAGTTGTTTCCCGAATTTGTTCCATTTGTGATGAAGGAAATGGCAAAAAGAAACTGTAGAAATAAGGGAGCAAGACACTTGCTGGCGTTAGAAACTTCATGTAGGCAGCCTTGGGGCTTAGATACATTTCTTTTCCAGGACAACAGCCATATATATATATTCTGAAATATGCAAGAGATTCTAGGCTTAGCCTTGCCTACCAACATTTTAGTAGTCCAATAATGCACCATAAAGAGTAGGCCCAAATTATCACATAATTCACTCAATAAATTTTTCTTCTCTAATATAGACGTGTCCCTTACTCATAACCAATTTTTTCTCAACACTTTTGAGTTAAGTCTTCTATCATTGACATCGAGAGTGTTAGGCAAGTTTGATGACTGGATAGTGTTCGAATTTGTTTCTCGCATCCGATCCCAAATAATGTAGACGAAGTGTGTTGGTACTATTTGACGTGCAAGTAGATCTAATTTACAGATCATAATATGTTATCTTCTTAAGTTTAGGGTGAGACCCGAGTACTCTATGTGCAGAGAAAGGATATTGAATTTGTGGATCGATCTAAACTGTGTGATTTTGTTCTATAACCAGTCCAAGATATCCTATAGATGGACTCTAGAGTATAGTTTTAGATTAATTTGATCCGCACAATGGACTTAACTTTTTTAACTTGGACTCATTCAATTTGTACGTACTATGGCAGATTAAACATACTCTGTAAGAATGGTATCCAAAAGAATCTGTAGGAAAACTCAATAGACTTGTCGCAAATTTTGGAAGTTGCACTAGCCCCAAAAATATGTTTATTGTGGGTCTTCCATTGTTATAGTTGGGTTAAGGGACTGAGTGTATTTTCTTGTTGGACTTGTGGAGGAATCAATGTTGTATGATGTGCTATGAATACTTTGAGGAAGACCTAGGAGATCAAATATATGTACATGCTCGGTTTACAAGCCATTGAAATTTATGTTTAAAAATGGGTTCCATGTGATTGATACATACCTAGTGCAAGTTCCAATATGCAAGTGCAAAACAAATGCGCACAAGAAAGCAATGGTCGGACCTACATACCGGTCAAATGCAGATGTGGAACCAGTCAACATAGCACTGGGTGGATGTGCATGTACAAAATTGTCTTTCCACATATCAATCTTCAGGCAGAATGCATGAGAGAAATAGGTAAATGTGAACCTGCTATGAGTGTGGGGGCTATAATGTCTTGACACCCGGGAAACACATTGACGATGTCGGAAAGCATGATATGTGTCTAGCTTGGAGTGGCAAATTGTCAGTACTATGGTACTCTGGTCAAAACTCAAGTTTACTCTGTCCTGCACAGTTTTTCTACTATTCTCTAGTAGGGAAGTTTTGTGGTATTATAAGAAAACTTTGCTTGATTTCCACGTGGAAGAAGCGGATGCAACAGCGTTACTTGATGGTCTTTATTTGGAGCAGCCTACCTAAGTTGGCTCTATTTATTTTTCAGTTTTATTTTTTCTTTGCTTCCAGGAAGTGTTCTTTCTATTTCTTGGACATTACGGCTAATGTTGAAACGAACTGACCAGTTTTGTATGCGCTGCTCTAAGTTGGCACATCTATAAAAAGGCTATTGGCTAAGTCGGTAATCCTGTCTTTCTTCCAATTGCAGGCTGATCAACTTCAGAAGTCTATTTTACAGAAGATTCAAAGTGGCCAACTTCAGTCTATTTCATTTGTTGAGGACAAAGTCCTTGAGAAAATCTGGGAGAAAGAAGGAGAAATAGAAAGCATAAATAAGAAAAATAAGGAACTCAAGGAACAGGTGGAACAGCTCACTGTTGAAGCAGGTGCTTGGCAACAGCAGGCTAGATACAGTGAGAACATTATAACTGCCCTTAAGTTTAATCTTCAGCAAATCTATGCTCAAAGTAGAGATAGTAAGGAAGGTTGTGGTGATAGTGAGGTGCATGATACAGCTTCTTGCTGCAATGGTTGTGCAACGGACTTTCAACTGCTTTGCAACGGCGCCAACAGTATAAAACAGCTGATTTGTAAAGTTTGCAGAGTCAATGAAGTATGCATGTTGTTGCTACCTTGTAAGCATCTCTGCCTCTGTAGATACTGCGAGAGCAAGCTTCAGGTTTGTCCTGTATGTCAGTCACCGAAGTTTCATCGCATGGAGGTCTTTATGTCATGACAGTGGTAGAACAATTGAATATTGAAGGCCTTCATCTGATAGCTAATGGCTCAAGCTTTTTAGGTATCAAAGCAGAAGATTTACTGTTTGAATCTATCTTCAGATCCTTATTTGCCTCTCCACGTTTTTTAAATTTAAGGCCAAAATGTTACAGCATTTTAGAGTATGGTCACACTTCCACCTAGCAAGTAAGCTTCTAGGATAGTGGTCTCACGATTCTACGATATAAATAATGTGGAAGTGTCACATGGCCTTAAAAATTGCTGCGTTTGTCTGTATCTTAATCCTTTCTTTTAGACTGTGATCTGTTGATCTCACAGAACTTGCCAGTTCTGTTTTGTTGGACGTTTTTATCTGTTAGCTTGCACTTAGAACAGACTTGCAATGGAACATGTTTGGTTTCTGTGTTGTTACTCTTCGTCTGTAGTTGTGGAATATTTCCACTTCCTTTTCAAGTGACAACGCAATACTAAAGAAGCTTCTGATTTCGTTTCAATCGTAGTCCTGTATTTCCTGTGCTTCTATTTGAAGGGCCCTCAAGAGTCATCAGGAAGTTTCTCAGTATTAAGTAGTGAAACCTGGATGAAGCACCATTGCATATTGGATCTCTAGTGATTTTTTGAGTGATGTATTGGCTCGATATATGGACCATATCAATTATCTTGTTGTTGTTGAGAGGGAGAGGAAGTGTTGGTCCATCATTTTGCTAGCCTAAGTTAACAAAGGAAAATGGTGATAAGGCTAGAATATTTGTTTCTTGTTTTTTGCTTACGGCTTTCGATGTCGGTTCGTCAAATTTTTAATTCAAAAAGTCTCATTAAAGACTTAAGACATATTTTTGGTGCCAAGCTTGTAATTCATTCAAGTGACTTGCGAGCCACGTTGACTAATTCATTGTCAAAATAATGCTGCATCGGATTCTCTTGCAAGGTAAGTCGCTGGATTAATTAGGTGAATGGTTTTGGAAAAGTTTTTGATATCAAAGTGATTGACCTTAAAAGTTTTGATGTATAGGGGCTTTTACGAAAATATGTTTACAAATTTAACGTTTTTACCAATTTATGTTTTCCCGTAAAAAATTTACGGTATTAGGGGCTTGTTCGGCCACTTCTAGTGCCGACAACGCGGGCGGCCCTCGCCCCGTGACTCAACTCTCCCTCGCCGCCCAACCCCTCCCCCCCGTGTCACTTTCCCTCTCGCCCGGCCCCCCCCCTCTCCTCTCCTCCCCAGTTTGTCCTTTTTTTTTTCTTAGACGCGACCCCTACCCTATTTTTAGTTTATTTTTTGTTTTTTTTTTTCCACCGTCCCCCTTGTCTTTTTCTTATAGGCCCCTTTCTTCCCATTCTTTTAAAAACGCGATACGTCCTCCTCTTTTCACGCATTTTACGCAAAAAAAAAAGCTGCGTCAACGACAGATATTCGTCTCGAGATTTTGTCTCAGAGGATTCCATCTCAATAGTTTAAAAAATTTTATCATTAAGTAGATAGAGCAGAGTGTGAAGGGAGTTAGAGTCTGAAGAAGTTCCGAATAGGAAAGATAGAGAGAGAAACACAGAGAGAATCACGAAATAGAGCCTAGAGATTCTGAAGAAAGGAGACAGAAAAAACTATCGAAGACATCGAGTGAGAAAAATTTAAGAGGTCGTTCGCCATTGTTCCGACGTGTTTTTGTATTCAACGGCACATAATTTTGTCAATGTTTTCCTCAGCCATCGATTAGGTATATTTCACTTTTGATCTGTTTATTTCGCTATTTTGCGTTTTTTGTTTTCATTGGGCTGTACTATTATTTTTTTTTTGTAGACGGTAGAGAAGTTAAACAATCGAAGTATCATTTTCTCCAATCTCAATACACACGCGCTTTTGGAGTTAAGGTAATGCCTATATCCTTGTTAGAATATGCTATTTTAGTACTATGTAATAATTGTTATATTGTGATTTTTTAATATGTTTGTTTAGGATCAAAAAATATGTTTTTTTGTGCTATATATATGTCTTTTTGGCATGGAAAAATAGCTTATTTTTAACAGCTAACATATAGGGCTATTTGTTGAGTACTGAGAATAGCTTAATTTTGTGCTACTACATATATCTATTTTGCATGCATATCTGGCCTATGAAATATTTTGTACATATTAAAACCTAAACCGTATTTCATCATGAAATTTGAAACCGTTCGAATGGTCGTAGGAGAGGCGCGGGAAGCGGGGAGAGGAGAGAAGACAGGGAGAAGTGACGAGGATGGAGCAATATGAGTCGGAGATGGACGACGAGCGGCGTGAGGACGCTTCAGGATCTCATCCTTGCAGGTCGCTAGGTCTCGGAGGACATTTAGGAGGGGTAGGGCGTCTTTCACGTTTAGTCCGGCTTTGGTGCGAGGGCGGATAGAAGTGGTTGGTCCTATCGTCTACGTTGTTCTTTCTGGTGTGTTCGTCGTAGTGGTTATTCTTCTGATTCTGTTGACGGTAGTTGCGACGAGTACTGTCGCAGTATCCCGCTGTCGATATGGAGGGGTGTCCTTAGTTGTCAGTAGCTCGTATGGCGGAGAGGGCGGAGGTGTGCGGAGGAGGAGGATCGGAAGATAGGAGAGGGAGAAGAGATGGGAAAGGAGAGAGGGAGAGGAAGAGGGAGGATGGGAGAAGAGAGGGAGGAGAAGGTGGGAAAGGAGGGGAGAGGGAGAGGGAGAGGAGGGGTGGGAGGGGGAGGAGAGGATGCAGAGAGAGCTCACGGGAGAGGGGAGAGAGAAGAAGGGACGAGAAGAAGGAGGGAAGAGAGTGCGAGGGAGAAGAAGAAGAGAGGTAGGGGAGGGAGAGGAAGAAAGGAGAAGGGGAGGAAGGGAAATAGGGGAGAAGATAGCGGAAGGAAGAGGAGAAGGAAAGAAGGAAGGAGAAGAGGGAGCGAGAGAAGGAAGAGGGAGGGCGGGGAAGGGGAGAGAAGGAGGAAAGAGAGAGAAGAAGGAGAAGAAGAAGAGAGGAGGGGGGCGAGAGGAGGAAAAGGAGAGGAAAGAGAGAAGGAAGGGGAAAAGCGAAGGGGGAAAAAAAGAGAGGAAAGGGAGAGAGGGGGAGAGGAGGGGAAGAAAGGGGGGAGAAAAGAGGGGGGAGGGGAAAGGAAGAAGGAAAAGGAGGGAGAGAGGGGAGGGAAAAGAAAA